>JBCFYV010000795.1:0-62511 GCA_039000515.1 Timema cristinae
CTTGATACCCCTTATAAATAGCAAAAAAACTTAGAGAGGCCAAATTTCTGAAGGCCTACTCCAATTTTTAATTTTCAATTCCCGTTTTATGTAAAAAATAGTTTAACACCAACAACAGGGACATGGACCCAATTTTAATTTCTTCCAAAGGAAAAAAAGATTGGAAATTTTTTAAATTTAAAATCCCAAATTTGGTTTACGTTATTAATCTCGAATTTTCTCAATTTTAAAATTTAACCAAATTTTAAAGACGGAAATTTAAAAAAATTTTAAAAATTTTATTCAGTTTTTAAGCCAGTTTATCTCTAAAAAGGTGATATCTTTTATCTGATGTCAACATAGAAAATTTTTATCGTTGTAATTTTTAAATTTTATAATTTAAATTTTCCCTTTTTTGATAATTAAATTCCTTTTAGGTTATGCTTTTTCTGGACAATTTTAATGAAAGCTATTTGAACAGTTTAAATTTTTCTTTTTTCGTGACTACAATGAAGCCCTCATTTTCGAGGATATTTAATGACATTAAGGCAGAGACAGGAATTCCTTCGAGTGAAAACAGCTCTGCTTTATATCTCTATATTTTTTAAAAAGGGGTTAATTCGAAAAAAACCCCAGGGTCTAAACCCTAAAAAACTTGAAGAGCGCGCGTTAATTTTTTTAGTGCGATATTAATATATAAAAACATATAACCAAACAAACCCTAATTGGGGTTTTTTTAAATAATTTTTTTTTTGCCCTTTTTAGAAAAAACAAACAAACTTAATTCTCTAAATTTGCAAATTTTTCACCGGGTTGGAAAATCCGGTTTCTTGATTACACCCACTGCTCACCCACTGACTATCAAGGAATCACCCTACCAATGCCCTTTTTCATCATTTTTTAAGGCCCCCCGATTCAAAAATGGTTTATTATCTGATATTGTGATTTAATTGATCTTTTTTTAATACTGATGATTTCACACGCCCATCACAGACTCTCCTTTAAAATTGAATGAAGAATTACCCGACCCCGAATGATTCCTGGGTAGCTCAGTGGGTTTGAACATTGGTTTTCGAGCCAAATTTCTGGGGTTTGATTCCCCTACCCGGTGTAAAATTTTTTCCCTTTAAGAAAATTATCTAGATGAGGGTTTTAAAAAAAAAGCAAATAAAAGAGCTTAGCTTTTAAAACTCAATACAAAATTCTAGTTTTGAATGAGTTATTTGTTCAGTTTAGTTATTCAAAAAATACCGGGGCAGTCGAAATAAATGAATTTGATGCAAAAATAAACCTTCACATCTTGGGGGTTTGGGTTTTTAAATAACTCATGGGCTTGTTTCACCAGTGACGTTAAATCATGGGGTTTAATTTACCGGTATTTGGGGAAACTCCCTCCCCCTTTTTATAATTTTTACCCCCCTCCTTTGTAGTTCTTTATTTAAATTTGTGACCATAGTAGTCGCAGAGAAAAACCCCCACTAACTCCCTTTGATCAATTTTAAAAATAATATTGGGGCATAAGACATTGTTGCAGCAAGCCAATATGGCCAACTAAAAACTAAAAAAGCACACATATTTTAAGCGTGCTATCTCTAGCCCCTTTAAAATTTAACTGGCCCAACCCCTAGACAAAAAAAGACTAGTGGCATTTTTCCCCTATCATGGGCAGTCCAAATTAGATTTTTTTTAGCTATATAAATTGTCAAGGGGCCCCCCAATCAATGTTTTTTTCATAATATTTACTATCAAAAAAAATTTTTTTTAATTTTTCCATTTTTTTAAGGATTTACGTGGGTTTTTTGAACCGACGATTATATCAGACACGATAATTTTTTATACCGAGAACGAATGGATCTACCAATTTTCCCGGGGAAAGTTATTTTCACATACGTTCCGGGTTTTTTTTTACACGTCCACAATCAACAGGGACCGACGGTTTTCTTCCCCCCCAAAGGGAAATTGTGTAGGTTTTTATGTTCAAGAAAAATCCACAACGCCCGCGGGGTGAACCAAAGGGGATTTGGGCCTGGGGCGAGACCCTTTTCCCCAAAACCAGTGAGGCCCATGATTTTTTATGATGATCCTCGTTGTTTGAAAACTGAATATTAGGGTGGACTATTTGTTTTGGACTCAGTTTTATACCCCAAAAATATTTTAAATTCCCTTCAGATTTTAGAGTGCTCATTGGTGATTGTCCAAGGAAATCTTTTTTTTTAAAATTTTTTTTTACACAAATTCAAATTTGTACAGTATTTATAATAAAATTTATTTTTATTTGTGCTGGCGGCCGGGGTTCAATCCTCGCCCCCGGGAAAAATTTTATCTTACCAAACCCTTCCCCTTTACCTCTGACAAACATCTTGTAATTGGAAATTCCCGGGCCCCACCGTGGTTCGATTCCACTTAACGTAGGTCCCCCATTTCACTCACAATCACCCTACCATTTCACATTTGCGTAAGTGCGTTCCCCGAAGGGGTTAGTAAGACGCGGGTTAATAAAATAATTTATTGTAGTTTTTTTTTTTAATCGGGAGTTTTGTTTTTTTCCCCTCCTTATTTATTTGCTGTGATTAAACTTTTTTTTAAAGCGCAAATGACCTCAGGGGCCAAGCATAAAATGAACGGGGTTACTATTAATAAAACTCTTCTTTTTAAATTATTAAAAAACTAAAACTTAAAATTTTGTCCCCGTTTCATGTGTTTTAAAATTTTTTAGAAAATGAATAGCAGCCAATAAAAACAACTCTTGGACATAATGAACGCAACTAAAAAATTTAAACAATCCACCCCAATTTTATTACCCCCCAATCTTCAAAGAGCTTTATGAAAATACTAATTTTAAAACCCCAATGGAAAATTGTTTCGACTCCAGGCCGACCATCGCCAAACGCTTTTTCAAATTTTAGGGGGCATAAACGTCAAAATTTAACAAAAAATCTGTTTGGTAATTTCGACATCACAACATTTTTCTCCTCGGGGGTCGAGTGGAATAAAAAGTTATATTTAAACTAGTTATTCGTTTATTTTTTTAATCCTTTTTAAATTTATTTCAAATGAACTATCTAACATTTTTACAAAAATACTAATTAATTCCACATATTTATACGTAATCATTTATCTGCACTCCCTTTTTATAGGGATTACCAAAACTTAAAAAAACAGTTTGAAAATCTTCTAAAGTATTAAAGCCAACCACAAAAAATAAATGCTGTTTTTTTTTGAAAGGTGCTTTTAACTAAGCGTTTTTATATTGTGTTAATTCTTCTACTTTACATTATGCGATAGGTTTAAAATTTAGAAGAAGTACTCACAGCTTATGAAAAAGAGGGAAAATATTTTAAAAAAAACCTCTTTAAAACCCGACCACATCGAACCCAACTCCTTCTTCACCCAAATCAAACTGGACACTTTAGCCCATGTGACCTTCAAAAGGGTTTTTTGTACTTAATCCTGAAATAAAAACAAAATCAGGATTTATTGGGTCAATTTCACCCAAAGCACAAAGAAATTTTTTTCAAGATAAAAATTTTTTAATGGGCTTAACACACTTTATGGTAAAAGGTTTCTCTTTTACTATCCCAAATTATCTTTTTCTTTAATCAATGTTTTTATTCAGAAAAACCCCCTAGTTTTATTTTTCAAACATTTTTCTTTAGAAATTTTTTCATTATTTGTTTATAAATTTTCACTTAAAGCTTTGTGAACAATTTTTTTTGGGATGAAAATGAATAAAAAAACTTGGGGGCACGCCCAACCTCAAAATTTTTAGCCCTTTCAGCTTGTAAAGCGATTTCAAGAAAAATTTGTTTCATGAAATTTTAAAATATCATCAAAAAAATTAACAAATATCTGAAAAATTTAAATTTAAAGGCCCTAAAATTAATTAAATTTATAATAAACTTTTTAAAAAAATTTCTTTATTTACTTTTTTTTTTGATTCTTTCCATAGAAAAAAAAAAGAGCTTTATTAAAAAAATATGGATGGAAAAAATTAGCAAAGGGAAAAAACACAGGAGTGACAAAAAGGGAAACCATCCCGGGTTAAAAAAACAATTTTTAAAATTTCAGTACTTAACAAACATTTGATCAAAAATGTACAATCTATTATCTTTTTTATGAGGCAGAAAAATAAATAATGTCGGAAATTGACCCCTAAATCCCAAATGTTGTAGCTTGGTGTTTCTTAAAACTTACTCAAAAATTTAAAAATCAATTTAAGGTTTTCAAATATATATTTTCCTAATCATCATTTTAAAGAAATAAATTAAAATTGAGATTTTTTTTTTGATTTAAATACAAATAATTAAATAAACCACTTCAAAATTTTTTTTAGACATTCCATTAATGAAAAATGCTATTAAAAAAAAATTTTTTGGGGGAAAAATTCAAATATGTACAAAAGGGTTTTATAAAAATTCCGAAGATACATAAGATTTAAATGAAAAACAACAAAAAATATTCAAATTTTTTACCGAAATTTTTTAAATTTTTTTAAAAATGTTTTTTTAAAATTTTTTTTAAAAACTTAATTTATAAACCTTTAAGCTTAAAGTTAATCAAATAGATATTTACAGTAGTTTTCACTTTTTTAAAAATTTAATAAATTATTTCGCCCCCTTTAAGTTTTTTTTAAAAAATTTCCCCTCCTACAGCTCTATGGATAAAAATCCCAATTTAAAAGCGAAATAAACATTTAAAAAATACGGGAACAAAAACTTACTTTAAAAATCATAAAGCAATTCCTTTAAAAATAATTTAAAATTCCACTCTGCACCCCACCATTTCAATCTTTCCCCAATCTCTTTCCACTGGGTCAACGAATACTATTTCATGAAATTTACTTTGACGAGAAACCAACGTCTCTATTCATTTCCTCATCATTCCACTCTGTATGGATTGGGCCCTATCCAAATTTCTTTTTCTTGCCTTTTTCATTTGTGTTATACATCATATGCATTTCCCCCTTTTACACCTCCCCCTGTTTGCTCTTGACGGCTGTGGGAACTCTACAATCCGTGGCATTCACCACTTTACTATCATCCAGAAACCGCAAGCAAGAATCAACTAATCAAATTTAATGACCATCTTTAAAAAAGTACAATTATGCATAAAATCAACCTTCTATTGTTTAATTCACTCTAAAAAGTGCAATGACTCTAAATCAAATATTGTCACTGTGTCTTCTTTAATTCCATAACATACGAGAAAAAATTATTTAAAATCCCTTTTGGCCTGTCTTACACTGAGCATCTATTAGGTCCCATTTCCCGTTCCAATGTATTTCTCTCAAAAATTATGATAAAACCGTGATTTTTTCCATCGACATGCTTACTCGTTTCTTGTAAAGTGTTTAAGCTTCCTATAGGAGCTTTGTTAGTAAAAATAATAAATTTCACATGTTTTTCATACTATTTTTTTATTGTACTTTTGAAAATTTTTTCTGGTGGCAATTTTTAATGTGTTAGGGGGAAAAACGTAGCTAGCAGAGAAAAAAATGTAGGGGTACTTTTTCCAAAGGTCTGACTATGGTCGATAAATCAAATTACATTTGTAACGTGGGCCTCATTGAAAGCACGGCTGGGTAAAGGGAAAAAAACCACACTAAAAACAACACAGCAAAGAGCACCACACACACCCTAACAACACATCAACTCTAATACACATCACACTCTAATATCACACCACAACTAATATCACACCAACCAAAATCACATCAACCTAAATCACACCACACATAATATCACACCACACACAATATCACACCACACCTAATATCACACCACACTCTAATACACACCACACACTAAAATCACAACAAAAAAATCACACCAACACTAATATCACATCACCTCTAAAAACACACACACAATATCACACCCCCACTCTAAATCACATCACACTCTAATACACCCAACATAAAATCACACCCACACTATTCACACCACAAACTAATACACCCAACCTAATATCACACCACACCTAATATCAAACCCCCCACAAAGAGCACCCCACACACCATAACAAAAACACACCCACACTAAATCACACCACACACTAATTCACATCACATCTAAATCACATCACACTCAATATCACATCACACTCAAAATCACACCACCACTAAATCACCCACACACTAATATCAATCACACTCTAATATCACATCAACACAATATCACACCACACACAATACACACACACTCTAATATCACACCACACACAAATATCACACCACCAAAATCACACCAACACAAAATATCACATCACACCAAATATCACAACACACAATATCACACCACACCTAAATATCACCCACACAAATTCAACCACACACTAATATCACACCACAACATAATATAACTTGAACCTTAACAAAAACAAGAAACCAACAAAAAAAAATTATAAAAAAAATTTCCCCCCAGAAAACCAATACATACCCAATACTAAAAACTCTTCATAAAAAAAACATAAATAATCAAAATTACTAAAAAAAAGAAAAAAACATTAATCACCGAAATTTATCCAACCCAAAAACCCCATCACACTACCCCAACCCCAAACAAAACAATCATTTAAACAGCACTCCCAAAAACCCAAAGGGGCCAACTATGTTAGTGATAATAAGGCTGCATCCCGGGTGGAGACCCCAACGATGAGTAAGCGAAATCAGCCTAGCGCTTATAAGGGGGCCCCCATGCGAGTATAGTCTTAATTAGTTTCAAATATATATATTTATAGCACCGCTCTAAATACACCTTCGCTTATTTTGTCTACAATTTTACTAATTGTTTTTGGGGTTTTGGAAGGCTATATTTAAGGAATGTACCCGCGATTGCGTGGGGGAGAGTAGAAACTATTTTTTTAAATAAAATACCCCCAGTACAACCCTCGTTATTCGGCCCAATCTCCCCCTCAAGTCATATAGTTTCGTAGACTTCGCGTTTTTCACCGGCCGGCCACCTTTGTGGGCGTGAGCTACTTCTCAATGTATTGTTTTCCCCACTTTTAGCTGACCACTTTGTGAACTTCCTTAATATGTGAACTCCTGGTACACCCCACACAAAAAAATCACCGCTGAGATTCCAACCAATAATGCTCCTGCACGTCGGGTACATGCAGTACAGGGGTCAGTTTTCATTAATTTTTTACGGGAATGACTCGGGTGCTTTTTTTTTGATGTTTTGTGCCAATAAACCACCCCCATAAATGGGTTTAACTCTTTGGGATCAAACAGCGAGGCAAGAAAACAAAGTTCGGGGACATGAGAATGAATTTCGATCTCGATAAGGCGTCGGTGTTTTTTCGACCACACAGAACTTTTGCTATTTTTTTGTCCTTTTTTTGAATCCTTGCGTGTCCGATAAATTAACCCAGTCGGCAGGGGGGTCTGAACTGCGTTTTAGGCCCGGGTTTGATCCTAACACAGACAAAACGTTTTCTCGATCAAAATAGGGGTTTCCCTCTTTAAAAAATGAAATAAACGGCGGGGGTCGGGACGTTGTGTCTTTTCCGATCTAATTAATTTATAAGTCATGTTTTATCGGGTCATAAAGTGCATGTTAATACCTCAAATTAAAATAATAAAATTTTATCTTTTTTTTTATATTAAGATCTTTTTTCTAATTGTTAATTAATGTTATTTAAATAAATCTTCATACCCCTGGAAAAGTGATTTTTTCACGTTTTGCAAGTTTGAACCTGAACCCCTTCTAATAATGCTCGTTGTTTATCAATTGGGGGACTCTTTTTTGAGTGTGGATTGTGTATAGAATCTATTTTTTAAAACTAAACTAACCCAACCCCAACCAACCAACCTTCAAAAGTTAAATTTTTATCACTAACCAAATTGGTTTTGTTTTTATGAAAAAATAACAAGTTAAAATAATAAATTTTCATGTATTTAATCATTTTAACCCCCAAATCTCGTTTCTTTCAAAAATAAACCGGTCAGAAAGCATTTTTAAAAAGAAATTTTAAATTTATACAATATTAAAAACATTTTTATTATTACGCGCGTCTTACTACCCCTTTGGGGCTTACGCTTTTTACGCAAATGTGTAAGGGGTGGGGTGATTGTGAGTAAAGGAGGACCTACATTTAACGTGAATCCAAAACCACGGGGGAGGCCTGGAATTTCCCCACATTCACAAGTTGTGATTTTTACAAAATTTTGTCAGGGGGAAAGGGAAGGGTTTGGAAATCAAATAGATCTGTGCCGGGACCGAGGTTGAACCCCGCCCCCAGCACAGAATCCGACACCTTACCCCAAACCACCGGGTCCCCTTTTATCTTTAATATACTACAACTTTACAAGATAAGTTATTTGATCAAAAATTTTTTTGCGAATAAATCATGAAAAGGGAAAATTTCCACACTTTAAGACCATCGAATTCATTTTATGATAAAAAGAGTTTCCAACTTTTTTCAAAGATAAACAATACCGATTTAAATCTAAAAAATAAAATATTTATAAAAAATTTCTAAAAATCGTTTTGCTCTTTTATCCTTCTTTTAAACTACATTTTAAATCCGGGTTAGATATTTAAATCAAAAAAAACCCGGGGACCTCTGAAAACCCTGTATCAAGTTTTGCCCAATCGTAAAAAATTTTCTACCTTTCTGAGGACGATATACAGACGGACATACAGACATACGGCATTGGAAAAATTTTTATTTATTTCAGGGGGTCATGAAAACCGACATTTACAAAATTGATTTTGATATTTGGCGATCCCCCAAAACTTTTTCCCCCGAGGGGTTTGAGAGAAAGTAAAAAAAAAAAAAAAAAAGATCTGTTGTAAGCCCCATAAAAAATAAATTTTTAACAAAATCCATAAAACTGTTTGGATCCGTGGCCAGGGACAAATTAATGTAGAAAAAGACAGACATGGGATGGACAGAATTTGGGAAAATCAATTTTTTTTGGGGTTTGGTTTAAAAAAAATGTAATTGAAAGGGAAAACAGGATTAGAATCCTAACTGGTGACCAAGGTTTTTGTTCAAACGGTTTATAAATCCCCACAAGCAATCTTTTATGCGACATTTGAATAATTTAGATAATTTTTAGATGTCATCTAAACTCTATTTTAAACGTTAAATACTGTTTATTGCGTTGTAAAATGATTATATTTTAAAAATTTTCGTAAATTTTTCGAGATATTCAAATCTGTTGAACTATATAGAAAAATTTTCTTCCCTTTGGGGACCCGTGGTCTAGGGGAGGGGTCAGATTTCATGCTGGGGGCCGGGGTTCAATCCCCGTCCCGGGAAAAAATTTATCTGTTCCAAACCCTCCTTCACCCCTTTACAAGACATTGGAATTGAGGAATGCCAGGCCTCCACCGTGGGTTCAGATTCCACTTTAAACTGTAGTCCTTCATTTCATCTACAATCCCCTACCATGACACATTACGAAATGCGTATAACCCAACGGGTAGTAAACGCGGGCTAATAATAAATTTTTTCCTTCGAAAAGTTTCGACATGCAAAATTACGTCGTTGTCGAGGTCAAAGCGGGGCGTTTATATTAGAAATTTTAAATTTAGAAATTTCGCCACACTTTTGATTTTGAAAATTCCACATTCTTTTTATTAAGTAAATTTTATTAAAATTTTTTCACATCCCTTTTTTGTTAAATATATTCTTTTGAAAAAAATCACACATTTTTATAGTTAAATATTCTTTGAAACTCACACTTTTTTTAAATTAAATTTTTTTTTGAAACTTTGCACAGCCTTTTTAGTTAAACAATTATTTTGAAACTCACAAAAACCTTACTTACAGTTAAAAAAATTTTACAAAAAAAAATTGAAAAATTTCACACTTAATGGGGTTTTAAAAGAAAAATATCTTTTTTTTTTCTAAACTATCGATTTCGCTTTTTATTGAATTTATTGTTGGGTTTTCGGGAGGGCCCAATTTAAATGGATAAACCTGCTCTTTTTTGAAAGGGTCGGCTAGAGAACACTGGGGGCGAAGGTTTTTTTCCACGGCGCGCAACTAAAAAAATGCAATAAAAGGGGTTCGCATCCCTCAAAATTTCTCCCCAGGGTCCTTGACATATTTTCCTCCCTTACCAAGGATACCAATCAAAATATTTTCTGGGAATTTTCCATATATCAACTCCAAATCCCCCGCTTGGCTTTGGGCTCTCAATTTTCCTCACTCTCATTGGAGAAAGTTTTTGGGCGGAGTCCAAAGTTAGAACGATTTTTACTTTTTATTTTCAAGATAGAACAGAGGGTTTAAAAAAAAATGAAAAAATAATACTTTAATTCCAGGGTCTTTGCTTCCAACCCTTTAAAAAGAAATTTGATCATTGTTTGGGCCCTTTTAAGGGGAAAATGGAAAATAAAACCCCTCATCATGGGCCCATTATTCTTCAGTTTAAAGGGGCTTAAGTGCTAATTACGCAAAGGGCTGATTGGAAAGGGTTTAATTAGATAAATTTAAAACCCGCTTTTGCGTGAAGGGGAGAGAGGAAAACCTTTGGAAAAATCACCCAGTTCCCTAAGTGAATTCGAACTTCTTTTTTCCGTCCCCGCAGTCTATTCAACACGAAACAGCGCGTTAGCTACTACGCCACCCAGGCGGGGCGGGATGGGAGAAAAAAGCAGATAAGGATAGTAATTTGTATTTTTTTTAAAAAAAAGTTAACAATCTATATTTTAGGAAGTGAGAAACGTCTAAATTTTGCCGACCTCACCTAGGACAAATTTTTTCAAAAAGGGAAAGGGGATTCTGTATTTGCTTTTTAATTAAAGGATATTTTTCCCAATTACCAACGTTTTTCTTGGGGAGAAAAGTGAAACAACTCAAAAACCCCGATTTCGAGACAAGACCATAAGGGATACGCCAAACCTCGATATTTCAAAAAAAACAATATAGTTTTGTTACAAACTTTCACCAGAGGATAAGTTTGTCTCTTTTCTCTTGATTGTTTAAAGCACTCTTTCACCATAAACAAGTCACTTTCAGAAAAGTAAGTAAAATATATGTTTCCGGGAAAAAAACAAAGTATTTCTAAAAAATTAAGTCAAAAGAGTCCAATAAAAGAAAAACCTGATAAAAACAAGAAAAAGGGAAACATAACACTTATAAGAGAGTCACAATAAAAAACACAAATTTTAATTTACCTGTAAAAGTGATTTCAAATAAAGTTTTTACTCTAATAAAAACCTGATAGCAACAAAGATCGAAACACCTGTTGTACACCTGAAAATATAAAACAAATCTTGTTTTGTTTTGTTGTTGTTATTTTTCAATACGCTAAAAAACACTGGGGTTTGTACAAAATTTCGCATGGAGTATTGGGGACATCGTTTAACACATATATAATATTTTTCCAATTTAAAACCCATAAATTGGGATTTTTAAGAAAAATTTTCTCCCATATATTTAGTTGAACCCTTTTTTAAAATATTTAAAAAATTTGTTTTAAAGGTATTTGGGAAGTTTGACTTCAATAAATTTTAAAACAAACTTTTTTGGGAGGTTTTGGGAAACTTTAACCCCTTCGATTTAAAATGCCCTCTTTAAAACTTCAATTTAAAAAAATTTAAATGAGGTTTTGGAGGGTTTACCTTTTTTGTAAAATTTTCAATTTTCTACCACACCAAAATGGCTTTAAATTTTTTCTTCAAAATATAAAAACCCCAATTTTTTTGACCATACTTTTAAAAATTAAAAGAATTTGGGGGTTTTCCTTACATTAGTAATTTTAAAATTTTTTTATAACCTAAACGTGTTCTTTCATAATCAGTAAATTTAGACGTACCTCCTACTTAAATAAAAATTTTTAAAAAATGGGTTTTGACTTTAAAAAGTTTGGGGGGTACCGATACCTATTTTAAAATTTTTAATCTTTTCCATACGAAAAATTTGTTTATTTAAATTTTTGGGAGATTTTGACTCAATCCTTAAAATTTACCAACCCCCATATAAATTAATTTCGAATATTTATTTTTTTACCTAGGGGGGCCTTCTACTCGTCTTCGAATTTAATTTTTCAATCACCAAAAAGGTTTACTTATTCACCCCAACCCCCAAAAAATATTTCTCGAACCCCATTTTAAAATTTTAAAGATTTCTATATTTTTATGTTCCCCCTCTCCATTTCTATTTCTCAGAGCCCCATTTTCAAATTTAAAAATTTTATATTTTTTTGTTGTATGGAGGAATCCCTTCATCTGCTTGTAAAAATTTTGGTTTTTCATAAATTTATTAAGGGAAATTTTAAAAAGTATTCTAGCCCACACAAAAAATTTATTTTTAAAATAAAAAATAAAAATATCCTATATTTAATAAATATATTTTTTTTTAAATATTTTTTTATAAATATATAAATAATTAAAATATACATTTTAAAATATTATATATTTTTAATATTTATTTAAATTTTAATAAAAAATTTTAATTATAAATATATCCCCTATTTAATTAAAAATATATATAAAATTTATTTAAAAATATATTAGATATTTATAAAAGTTTTTTTAAATTTAAATATATAAAGATATTTATATATATAAAATATTTATAAATTAATATATTTATATTTTATATTTTTATTTATATATATAATATTTTATAAAATTTTTATATATATAATATTTATAAATATTTTTTTATATTATATATATATATATTTATATATATTATATTTAATATATTTTATTATTTATATTTTATATTTTTAATTATATTATATATATATTTTTTAATAATTATTTATAAATATTTAAATATTATATTAATATATATTATATAATTAATATTATTATATATATATATATATTTAAATTAAAAATTTTATTAATATTATTATATATAATTTATATATAATAAAATTTAATTTTTAATATATTATATATAAAATATATTTATAATTTTTAAAAATTTATATAATTATTTTATTATTATTTTTTTAAAATGCATTTTAACCCAATTTTTTTGGGGAAAAACATTTTTTATAGCTGTTATCGTTTCAATTTTTTAATATCAGTAAATATATATTTTACAATACTAATTAAATTGTTTTTTTTTTGTAATTAAAAAAGAGTACTTCACTCATTTCCCTGGTGGCTGAAAAAGGGTTTTCAAAAGAAGAATTTTTGGGGAAATAAGTCGCAATCCTTTGGTGGAACCTTCCCAGGGAAAATTGATCACTTCAGAAAGTGAGTTTTAAGGTCTATCAAGGCCGGGGTTCATTGCCATCATGAAATGCGAGAAACAGATGTATGCTTTCAACAACCATTTGTTTCCCGGGGAAAGAACGACGTTTCAAAATAAAAGACCGTTTACAGAAACTGTGGTTTTTTTTTTAACACAACCCCCAAGGGGTTTGTTTCCCCCAAAAAAGAGGGGATGAATTAAAAAAAAAAACCGAGATTTTTTTACCGTGTTATTAATTAGAAAAAATTGCGTAGGGGTTTTTAAATTTGTTTTTTTTTCTGCACGCACCCTTTTTCCACATCTTTTTTATATGCATTTAATACATTAATAGGGGAAATATTAATAAGGTAAAAAACAGATTAAATGAACCGCATTATATTGAAGAAAAGTGATAACCACTTAAGGCGATGGCCCCTTTTTATTTTTCTGGTAATGCAAAGCCATGGAACAAACAGTTATCTTCAAAAATATTTTCTGGGTTTTCAATTTTCTTTTTTGGAAAGGTTTTTTTTCAAATTAGAAATGTTTATTAAGTTATACTTTTATAAACAACTCCCCTATAATTTTACAATGATGAAATATTTAAAAATTTGCCCTTTCAATAGAAAACTGCTACTGTACACATAAAAAAAAAAACACCTAGCACATTTTATTTATTATTATTAGATGGCGGGTTTTCAATATTTTAAAAAATTTCAATCATTCTTGAGGAAACGATTTTACAAAATACGGTTTTTCCCCAAGCCTTCGGTATTTAAAACGCGGTCTAAAAATAAAGCACTTTTTGTTTTTTTGAAAATTTTGAATTTTTTTAAAGTAATAATTAAAAACTAAATTTTGAATGAAATTATCCCTTGTAAAATTATTTAAAATATTTAATTTTTTGAAAACCCTCCCCCCAATTCCCCGAAGACGAAATTCTTCCCGGAAAAATATATAGTTCTTTTCCCCGTTGACAATTGGGAGGAAAAATTTCCCTTTTTAAGAAAAATCTAAATACTCATTTTTTGGAATCAACTTTTCATACTTGGAATTTTTTAACATTGGAAACAAGGCCAAAGGTTTACTTCACTTCTAAATAGTAAAAATTAAGAACTTGGTAATTTAATTTTGGACTGGTTTCAGAAAAATTTTTTAAAAGTTATTAAAATCATGTTTCTGGATTTCAACTGTAAATTTTTTTATTATTATCGAAAGAGATAGTTTCAAATTTAAATTTTTGCCTGATTCGTATATTTTTGGAAGATAATCAATTTAAAAGTAAATTTTAAACTTAAAACTGAATATTAATGTCTATTTCCATGATTAAAAACAACATCTACTCACTACCCACCCTATATTTCCCTGTAATTTTTACTAATGGGGTATAAAAAGAAAGTTAGTATTTAAAAAGATTTAACACTATTCGATGGGAAAGGGAAGTGGGTAGACTTTAATAAAAAAAAAGCATACCCAAACAAGTTCGGCAACGTCCTCCCATAGCTTTCAAATTATCAGATGAGCCCACATTTAGTTACGGCCCCCGATGTGGATAAAATCAAACAATTTTTTTTTCATAAGACTTTGTAGTTTCACATACTTATCGATAACTGCGTTCATATTTAAAAGATAACATTTATGAAGCTATTCACCCCTTGGCCTTTAAAATTTCCCCCCTTTGTTTAAAATTTATTTAAAACATAAAAGCTTTCCCATCAAATATGAAAAACCTTACACAAAAACATTAAAAACCCTTTGGGTTACAAAAAAATTTTAAATGGGCATTGTAAATTTTTTCCCAAAAGTTAAATTCATTTAGTAACATTTCAGAAAAAAATTTGGTTTTCAATTTAACTAACCAAAAAATAAAGCCCCAACAGGCCCCCGGGATCAACGGGAAATTGCAAACGCTCTCAAAAAGGGGGCCAAAAATAAATTTAACCATTGTTCAGTTTTTTAAAAAACATTTGAATTGTTTAGAAAGGGAACTTAAGATTATTTAAAAATAAAATACTTTTTTAGTGAAATTGTTTAAAAAGTTGTATTAAATTTAAAGTGAAAAACATAAAAGTGTAATATAATATATATGTACAGTATTTGAAGATATTTTGAAAGCGACGATAATATTAAAATTACAATTAAAATACATTTAAATTTGGAAATCTTGAATTTTTAAAAAAAAAACATCTAAACAAAATTTTTTACATATTAAAATTGTAGACCTTTGATTCAAAAATAACCTTTGTTCAAAATTATACTTTTAAAATGATTTTTTTAAAAAAAAAGAAGACCCATAAAGCTTTTCGTGTTTATGTATTTTTTTGAGAATTGACAGAACAATTATAATTTTTAAAAAATTAAAAATTGAATTTCTTTCCACATAGTTCCCCGTTTTTGGTTTTCACTGCAATACGCAACGTTATTTATACGAGAAGTTTCGTTTTTTTCGACGGCATCATCCTCAGGCTGATATTAAAAAAATGTAAATTTATATTACCTGCTGTGTGATTAAGAAAAGATATGAGAAAAAACAATTACCGTGTTAAAAGTAGAGAAGACATTTTGGAAAAAAAAATAATAAGAAAATTAAAAAATATTATCATTAGGAAGTATTATGTTTGAACATTGGGAAATGAATAATAATGGATATTTTTTAATCAAATTTTTAATTAATACCAAATGGGTTGAAAAAATGATAAAAAAGGAAGGAAAAAAAGGTTTAAATTTTCTGGGGCACGGGCCCGAACAGCCCTTAGCTACTATAAGGGTGGGGGGCAGATGGGAAAGAAGGGTTTTTTTGATTTTGGATTTTGAGGGGGTTTTTTTTGGGGATTAATGAGTATTTGGTTTTAAAAAATTGTTTGTTCATTCAATCATTGTGTTATTAATAAGGCAGTTTAAATAAAAAAAATTTTCCGCTGTTTTCATTGTTGTGCCTTTAGAGCTTTTGTAAATTAGTTTCATACTTTTTTAATTGGATTAGTTTGGTGTCCTGATTTGTTTGAAGTGTTCAGAAAATGTTTATGTATTCCTTTCTTGTAAGTTAAGCGAGAAAGTAAAAACACGATGTATGTGATGCAATGTTTTAGTGCTTTGTTCAATGCGACACAATTTCCATAACTATACACCAACACACTGTTTGAAAGCTTGATCAGGTACTACAAGCTTGCAAATGAGTCTCCAGTTGCTAAAAAACCTAACGTTAGCGCCAAACAATCTTTAACTGGTACTGCTTTTCGGAACTTTGTGTCCTTTTTTCGCAATTTTATGGTCGACAAGGTTAACAAAAATCTCATTCTGGTGAAATTTCAGAAATGTCCCTCGTCCCAAACCCTTTAAAAGTTTTGTATTTGCCGCATAAAAACAACGTTATAACATTTTCCTGCCACTCTTTTTTTTTTTTTTAGTCAATGCAAACCACAAAGAAAAAATTTCCTCATTTAAAAACCTTTTGAAACTGAGCTACAAAGGGCCCGAATGTTGGGAGATTGGGGTTTATTTTTCGACCGTTGGGGTGTTGGGCTTGTTCTATTGTTCGAATCATGTCAAGTGAATACGCAATTAAGATTTACTCAAAAACCCACCCAAAAAAAGTGTGGCTTGAATACAAAAAAATTTTGGAGGTGGGTTTTGCTTTTAGTATTTACTACCTTCCCCCCCCCATTTTTTCTAAAATACCTATTTCCCCAAAAGCACTAATTCCCAAAATAAAACATTTGAAAAAAAGGGGAAAAGGGTGAGGTGCCGCTAGAATTGTTCCCCAAGAACCCTTTAAAAAAATAAGCTTTTTTTCACTTGCTACCAAAGCTCCCAAAATTCCCAAAAAACAATAACCCAAACTGTTTTTTTACAATTAAATACTCCCTAAACTACCTTCCCAGTATTGTTACAAAGTGTGTTAAAAAAAATTTCACTTGTTAAAATTAAAATTAAACATAAAAAAGTTTTTCAAAAATAAAATTAAATTTGAAACCCCTTTTACGTATCCCCAAGTTTAAAAATACCCTTTTTTTTTACCCCTTTCAAATAAAACTATATTTTCTTCTAATTGAAAAATGTGTCACTACTCCAAAACTTATTTGTAGTTCCAAAAAACCTCCTCGGTTACAATCGAAAAATCCCCCTTCCCCCGTCTCTCTTTTTTCCTCCTGTTCATCCCTCTTCCCTTTTCCCTACTCCCATTTTTCCGGTGATATGAGCCGACAGGGAGCAAGGGACACCCCCGCAGCTGTGATCAATCCCCCCGGGTAAATTTTGTAAAGGAATGGTATGTTCGTCCCCCGGGTCCAACCCTTTTCTGGTTACTCATACAAAAAACCCAAAATTTTTTTTAATCAAGATTCTGACCTAAGGTACTGACTTTCGTCCACTTTTAAGTTTTTTTGCTTTTTAAAAAATTTAAATTTAATTTTAAAAAGCAAAAAAACTTCAATATTAAAAAAACTACAAAAAGGTTATTTTTTTTAAAAACCCAAAAACCCAAAGTTTTTAAAAAAGCCTTTTAAATTTTTAATTTTCGTATAAAAAAAATTTTAAAAAACCGTGCTAAATTAAAAAAGTTTAAGAACAAAAATTTTAAAAGTTTGGGGTTTTATTTTTTTGTATTTGGGTTTTTTCTTTTCCCCCCTTAAAAATTTTTTTTTACAAAATTTAAATTTTTTACGTTTTTTTTTAAAAAATTTAAATTTGGTATTTATTAATCTGTGTGTTTTTTGTAAAAATTATTTTTTGGGGTGGGGAGCGTATTACCCCGGGAAATAAAGGTTTTTTTTGGGGATTTTTAATAATTACTTACTAATATAAAATTAAAAAGGGGGAAAAAAAAAAAAAAATGTTTTCAGTAAAATTTTCGAAAATTTAAGTCTTTCAAGACTATAAAATAAATTTTTTAAAACCCCCAAAATTTTTGTTGTTTCCCCCAGGCAAAGTTTTGTTTTAAAAAATTTTTTTTTCCAAAAAAAAAATGTGAAGTAAAAAAAAAAATTGCGAGTTTTCTCCATATTGATTAAAAAAATACCGGGAAGCTTCAAGTTATAAGTTTTGTATTTTTTTTAAAAGGAAAATTTTGGGGGTTAAAAAATTTTTTTTAAAGGGGAAGTTTTTTTTTTTAAAATTTTTAAAAATTTATTATTTTTCCGGGGGTTAATTGGGGAATTTGGTTTTTGTTTTTTCATTGTCATTTATTTTATAGGCCCAAAAAAATATTTTTTGGGTTTTTTGATTTTTTTTTTATTAAATTATTTTTAGTCATTTTAAATAGGCCCCCCTTTTTTTAAAAAATATAAGTTCTTTGGAAAACCCCCTTGTAAAACCTTTTCTAAAAAAAGATAAGGATTAGATTTTTTAAAAAAACATAAAATTATTAATTTTCAAAAAAAGGTTTTAAAAAGAAAATTTTTTTAACTTTATTAACCCCTTCTTTGGGGATGCTAACCCAAAATTCATTTTTTAGAAAAATTTAAAAACCCGTTGATTTTTAAACTTGGGGTTTTTTTTTTAAAATTTTTTGTTTTTCAAAGTTTTTTTCAAAAAAATTTTATGTTTTATGTGGGAAATTTTGTTTTGTAAACCCCCCTTTTTATTCTTGACGTTAAAAAATTTTTTTAAAATTTTTTTTTTTGACATTTTTTAGCTAAATTAAAAACAAAATAAAATCAATTTTTTGAATATTAAAAGTAATTAATCCTTTACCCCAAATTTTAATTTTTTCCCCTCCCCTTTTTTAAATTCTTTAGAAAGTTTTTTTTAAACTTTTCATTATATTTTTTAAATTTTTATTTTAAATTTTTTTATTTTTTTCACGCGTCTTTTCTACCCCTTTTGGGGTCTAAGCACTTTTTTTAATGTGAATTTGGAGGGGGATTGTGAAAAGAAAAGGGGACCTAAAATTTAACATGGGATCCAACCCGGGGGAGGCCCCCCATTTTCCCCCAAAATTTTTAAGTTTTTTTTTAAAACACATTTTCAGGGTCAAGAAAGGGTTTTTTGGGGGTAAATTTAAAGTGCGGCCAGGTAAACCCCGGGGGGCCCCCACGGGAAAACTGAAACCCTTAAAACCCCAAAACACCAGGTCACAAATTTGTAATTTCTCTTAAAAATTTTTATTTTTTTTTTCTTGTGTAGTAATAGAAAACGTTTTTCCAATTTTTTTGTTAATAATATTAAAACTAACAAAAAAAAAATTTTGGGGGTTTTTTTTCCCTTTTTTAAATAAAATTTTTTTTAAGAAAATTTGGGTTTTTTTTACATTTTTTAAAAAAATTTTTTTAAAAAAATTTTTTTTTTTTTAAATAAAACTTATTTTTTTTTACAAAACAATTTTTGGGATTTAAAAACTTTTAGAAAAAAATTATTTTTTAAAAAAATTTTAAAAAATTTATTAGGCCTTTTATTATATATATATATTTTAAATATATATAAAAAATAAAAAATAAAAAAATTATAGTTTCTTTTTGGACTAAAATTTGACTGTCAAAATGACAGCTGTAAACACATGTTTTTTTTTGATCATATGGTTTTTCGGAGGGTAATAATTTTGGGGGGTTTCTTTTTAGGGGCTTCAGATTCACTGTGATGTCAAGTACCCAAAGAAGTGGGGTGGGAAACCATAGTAAATTTGCCCGTGACGGGGGTCTGGTTTTGAAAAAAACCCGGGAAAGTATGTAAAGTAATAAAATTATAGAATGCTTGTTAACCCTCACCATGCATTCATGTAAAGTAATAAATTATAGAATGCTTGTTAACCCTCACCATGCTTCATGAAAGTAATACAATTATAGAATACTTGTTAACCCTCACCATGCTTCATGTAAGTAATAACATTATAGAATGCTTGTTAACCCCTCACCATGCTTCATGTAAAGTAAAACATTATAGAATCTTGTTAACCCTCACCATGCTTCATGTAAAGTAATAAATTATAGAAGTCTTGTTAACCCCTCACCATGCTTCATGTAAAGTAATAAAAATTATAGAATGCTTGTTAACCCTCACCATGCTTCATGTAAAGTAATACAATTTTAGAAGCTTGTTAACCCTCACATGCTTCATGTAAGGTAAATAAATTATAGAATGCTTGTTAACCCTCACCATGCTTCATGTAAAGTAATAAAATTATAGAATGCTTATAACCCTCACCATGCTTCATGTAAAGTAATAAACATTATAGAATGCTTGTTAACCCGCACCATGCTTCATGTAAAGTAATAACATTATAGAATGCTTTTTAACCCCCACATGCTTCATGTAAGTAATAACATTATAGAATGCTTGTTAACCCTCACCATGCTTCATGTAAAGTAATAAAATATAGAATGCTTGTTAACCCTCACCATGCTTCATGTAAAGTAATAAAACTATAGAATGCTTGTTAACCCTCACCATGCTTCATGTAAAGTAATAACATTATAGAATGCTTGTTAACCCTCACCATGCTTCATGTAAAGTAATAACATTATAGAATGCTTGTTAACCCTCACCATGCTTCATGTAAAGTAATAACATTATAGAATGCTTGTTAACCCCACCATGCTTCATGTAAAGTAATAAAATTATAGAATGCTTGTTAACCCCCACCAGCTTCATGTAAAGTAATAAAATTTATAGATTGCTTGTTAACCCGCACACGCTTCATGTAAAGTAATAACATTATAGAATGCTTGTTAACCCTCACCATGCTTCATGTAAAGTAATAACATTATAGAATGCTTGTTAACCCTCACCATGCTTCATGTAAAAGTAATCACATTATAGAATGCTTGTTAACCCGCAGCACGCTTCATGTAAGTGATAAAAATTATAGAATGCTTGTTAAGCCTCACCATGCTTCATGTAAAGTAATAACATTATAGAATGCTTGTTAACCCTCACCATGCTTCATGTAAAGTAATAACATTATAGAATGCTTGTTAACCCCTCACCATGCTTCATGTAAAGTAATAAATTATAGAATGCTTGTTAACCCCACCATGCATAATGTAAAGTAATAACATTATAGAATGCTTGTTAACCCTCACCATGCTTCATGTAAAGTAATAAAATTATAGAATGGCTTGTTAACCCTCACCATGCTTCATGTAAAGTAATAACATTATAGAATGCTTGTAAATCCTCACCATGCTTCATGTAAAGTAATAAAATTATAGAATGGCTTGTTAACCCTCACCATGCTTCATGTAAAGTAATAAAATTATAGAATGCTTGTTAACCCTCACCATGCTTCATGTAAAGTAATAAATTATAGAATGGCTTGTTAACCCTCACCATGCTTCATGTAAAGTATTAAAACTATAGAATGCTTGCTAACAATTGAAGAGTGGTTTAGACTTCTCCTGGTGTAATTCTCTACAAGAATTGAAGGAAAATACATCAAATATAACATGAACAATTTAAATAAAATGGGTCCCTGAATGAAATGTATGAATTTAAATTACAATAAGAAATTAAACAATTATTGAAAATTTGTGGGTTATTATTATCAATTCATTGTATCCACATTCCAATCCAATCTATGTAATTCTGAGTAAATATAATAATAAAATTACCAAATATAAATATTTCATCACATCAATTTTTAAACAAAATTAATCAATTAAAAAAATAGTGTTGTTCGCAAAAAAATAAATAAATCAATAATCAATAGTTATATTAATAATTTTGCATAAATAAAATAATTAATGAGTTTAAGAAAAAGTTAAAGTATCTGAATGTTTTAAATTAATACTGAATTACTTATGCGAGAGAGAGAAATATATATATATATTGAAGATTTGGCTAGATCTTACCATTACAATTTGTCCATATTAAAAAAAAAAGTTGAAAGGAGGTGAATTTGTTTACTCTTCTTAATTTTTACACACTCCACAGTTTCTTGATATAAACAGTCTCTAGCTTTTCTTAGACTTCGGCTTTCAGGCTTTCAATTTGTATACATAATATTGCACTTTTAAACTATTATTCCACATTTAAATCAAATATTTCTAGGAGCCACAGGCTCATAGTTTTTAAGAAGCCGAGAAAAAAGACCCGAACATTCTTCAAATAATGTTTCAGGAATCAAATTTAAAAAAGTTATTTTTTTCCAAGTCCAAAGAGAATATTTATGAATCGCAATACAAGTGAAATCGTTGGCTATGGATCATGGATGAAATTAGTATAATGTGCAATTTAATATAAAGCTGAAAATATATTGCAATGAATATGAAAAATATTAAAAAATAATTAAAAATTGTTTACTTCCATCTGTCAGAATTGAAACGCGCGCTAGTTTTCTTTTCTTACTTCTTTTATAATTACGAGACGCTTCTTTAGCCTTAATATAATAATGGTTGCCACTAAAACAGTCAATAAACTTCTAAGAAGCATAAAAATGTTCTTACTAAAAAAGGTAAGTGCTTTCCATATTACAAAACTCGTTATTTTAATTATTTTGAACAATGCTAGACCACCTTCTTTCCGTATTATTGTTAATGGACATAAATTATGTTTGTCATGCGCGACACCATAGTGTGTCAAGCCTCGGACGAGCTTTGAATCACATTTTAACTCACCGAAAATTAATAATAAATCGTAAAATATTAACAAATTAGAAAAATATAAGGAATTACGTGGTAGGCTGGCAAATAGCCTTACAATGGCCTGGTTAAATTTTTATAGTCAGTATTAGTGATAGTAAGCCATACTAAACATTAATTTGAAATAAGATTACTTTAGCTTTTATTGGCTAAGGATGAATTCCCTTTCTTTCCCTCATAAGAGATAAATATGTTAAGCGTATTGTGTGTTTAGTTATTCTATTTATTATTTCACCTCTAATAATTACAATACAATTCAAACCAAATGCCGTTGTAATATATATTTTTATAATTATTATGTGATACTCGTAGTGCATAACAATATTGTTTGGATAACATCTAAACTATCATTTGTTTCCGATTCCCCTTCAATATATTGAATTTACTTTTGTAAAATATATAAGTATTTCCAAGCTGGAAACTTGATAAAACTAAAGAAAAAGGAATAAAAAACTAATAAGTGTAAATTTAATTAAGAAAACCCACATTGGGAAAGAGGAATAATGTGGGAAGAATCCAATTCACAAAGGCTAAATATTCTTTCTTTCTTCTGTATTCTACGGAGTATAGTAAAAATAGTCAAATAAACATTTTAACACAAATTGAGTAACACTTCGTCATTGTTGCCTTTACCATACAAAAATAAAGTTTATGTAAAGTGTATTCCCTTTTATTTTCGTTTTGTTTGATAAAGACAATAGTGTTGAAATATTATTAAATTTGTGTTAGAATTTGGATGTTTAGTTGTGTGTTTGACTATATATACTATAGAAGACAGATGAAAGAAAAATGTCATCTTTGTGCATTGGATTCTTCACACACTATTCCTCTTTCTCTAGTGGTCTTTTTTAAAAATTAAACTTACCTATTAGTTTATTTTTTTTAAATTTTCATCCATTTTACATTTTTATAAAATGATTTAGTCACCACTAGTAGCAGTGTTAAACAGGCCTGAAGCTTATAATCCCGGCATTCCTCGGATAGTTAGTTATCTCAGCTAATTAGATTGCGTCTCTCATTCTAAAGATTGGTCTAGAAAAAGAACTCCAGTAAAAGGATCCAATTCCATGAAAGTAAAAGCAGTTGAGTGTGGCAGGAAAAGATTGGGGCGTCCTTCCCCCCTCTTAACACTTTCCACGAACAGGCAACAACGCGAGGGGAATTCCCGATGTGACCCTCTGTATTCAGAGGAAGTGGAGGACCAGCTAACTAATTGAGGGACTCGAGTCACTTGTTCGTTCCAATAAAGGACAGGAGGAGGGGAAACGCAACAACATATCAGGTTGACCAACACGTGGAAACTCGAACTTTAATATCCACTCTTGTGTAGGGGCGTAGCTGGAAGTTAGATATTAGCTCTTTACATTTTTAAACTTATCCAAAGTTGATAATTAATTTCTCATGGCCACTCATAAAGAAAGAGGAGGAGTATTGTGATCTAAATAAAAATGAAATGTTTATGAATATAAAAGTTTCATAACCACCTGAACCCAAAAAATGTTTTTTTGATCAATTCTGTCTTTCTGCCTATAACCGAAATCATTTTACCGATTAGACTGAAACTTAGTACATAGGTTTTGAATAGATTCCTCAGAGAGGCTTTTGAAATTAGATATTTAAACCAAAAATTAATGGAAGTTTACTTGCATCCATGCACTTTTTAACACTATAAACCAAATGGCACATCCCATTTTCACATCAAAATGACTTTAGCGGTGTGCACTACACAAGTAAACTATTGTTAAAAAAATACACAAATAAGCCATGGCAGTATAGTTCACGAATAAACTGTTGTAAATGTAACACTCCCTCCGAGTCCTTTTATTTACGACCATTAAATAATATAAAAGGGAGTGGGTGAAATCT
Organism: Timema cristinae; assembly: GCA_039000515.1. Classification (NCBI taxonomy): domain Eukaryota; kingdom Metazoa; phylum Arthropoda; class Insecta; order Phasmatodea; family Timematidae; genus Timema; species Timema cristinae. The sequence continues at coordinate 24,570 of JBCFYV010000795.1, forward strand.
AAGGAACAAGTGACAAGGGAAATTATTAGCAATATTTAAAAGCAACAATATGAAGGGTTTATTCAAAACGATAACAATAGAGTAGAGAACTTTACATGGTCTCATTATATCAAAATGAGTTACGTTGAAAATCAAACTAATAGACAATAACTTTATAGCTTTAAAGTTGCGCAGATATTTACAAGAAAGTTATAAATTTGTAATCTATTCAATATTCTGATGGTTCAGTCTTTAGGAGACAGAACAACATTACGGGTTGAATTTAATACAATAGATTAATAATAATATCAACCCTCAGGATGATACACAACTTCTATATAAGGGCCTAATGGGCACCTTGAAACTGTTACAAAAAGTGTCTTTATATACAAAGAACAAAGGCTTCAAATTACGTTAACGTTACCAGTAAATCTTATATAAGAAAATTTACATAAGGCGAGAGTTTGGCTAACAGACTTTAGTCAAACTCCCCCGGGACTATCTGATCCAGACTCAGAATTAGGAAATTAAACAGTATTTCCTTTAATAAACAATAATGTAGATGCCCTATTTAGAACAAACTTAGAAAAAAGATTATTAAATATACAAAAGTTAATTAAATTAATAATTAATACAAAAATAATAATGAAGGTTACTTTACTTTACGATTTTTCAATATGCAAATAAAATTAAGAAATGTCACGTCGAAGTTTACAAAATATAAATACTATTATCCACAATTTCAAACACTTTACATTTAACTCGTTCAATTTCAAAACAATTAATAAATGTGGCTACCTGAATGATTGAACTCTCCAAAAGACTCTAGCGCCCAAGTGGCGACATACAAAATACAGAGTCTCATTTTATTTTGAATGATCAGGTAAAGAAATATATTTAGAAAAAAGAATATTAATTTTTATACTACAAAAAATATGACTAAAAAGGGAAAGAAAATAAGAGTCCAATAAACGAATCGCTATAGTTACGATTCCCATACAATACAAATGTTTATTCTGCCATTTTCCAGGTCCAAGACAATGATCCTTCGTCGGTTGTAGTTATCAAGATAGTCATTTTGGCATACATGCACAGCCTATTATATAGTGGGGTTTCGTCGCAGTAGAAAGAAGGTGGGAGAACTGAACACACGCTTGGTGACGTCAATGGTGGCTTCAAAAAGTCACGTGAACATCTTGTTGATACGACTCCATCAGCTTTCCAGCCTATTTCTTCAATCATCTGATGTTATGAAACTAGTTCATCTTTCTACCATCAGAGGGCAGGTGAATAGTTATTCTCTAGTCGTCTTCAATGTTGGATGGCCCATTACACGTTAGCAGAATCGGAGTGTGAGGACTACGTCTTGTAGGAACATCGTAGATCGCCCGACCCACTCGTCAGTTTAGGATGCTAGGTGTAGGCCAGCCTTGGTGGTTACTAGTGTTAGAAGATTCAATTGGTAAGTACATGAACAGTTTAATTATATTTAATTGGATTATGTAGTGAAAATATATTGTTCAACAATGTTTTATTATTTTGTAATAACCTACGTGAACTACAATAGAGAAGATTACCATTGTAGGGGTCCTAATAGTGTCGGTATAATTGGAGCGGGTAGTATGCTTTATTGAGAGTTATGCGTTAATGTCAGCATGGGGCGGGTCCTATTGTAACACAATGTAATGTAATGTTACATAAAGTACTTAATTACTTTATGGCATAAGGAGCTTGAAAGTTTATTGTCGCTCATACAAAAGTACGCCACCCATCCCTATCTTTACCTAGTCATATCCAGTCTAATTCATTACACCATATCCCTATCTTTACCTAGTCATATCCAGTCCAACTCATTACACCATATCCCTATCTTTACCTAGTCATATCCAGTCTAATTCATTACACCATATCCCTATCTTGATAAGTTCTATCAGATCCTCATTTCATCCTATCCCTATCTTGAACTAATTCTAACCAGTCCAACTCATTACACCCTATCCCTATCTTGAGCTAGTTATATACAGTCCACCTCATTACACCCTATCCCTATCTTGAGCTAGTTCTATCCAGCCCCCCTCATTACACCCTATTCCTATCTTGAGCTAGTTCTAGCCAGTCCCCCTCATTACACCCTCTCCCTATCTTGAGCTAGTTCTAACCAGTCCACCTCATTACACCCTCTCCCTATCTTGAGCTAGTTATATCCAGTCCACCTCATTACACCCTATCCCTATCTTGAACTATCCAATAAACCTCATTACACCCTATATATTTCAGGTACATTCTAATGTTATCTTCTCAGCTGCGTCTGGGTCTTCCTAATGGTCTCTTCCCATTGGGTTTACCTGTTAATAATCTGAGAAAAGTAAAAGAATCTTTCATTTGCTCTGCATGTCCTGCTCACCGTAATCTAAGAGTTTGTAACCTTGTCACAAGGAAACGTGGGATGATTGTAACGCTCACCTTATGCTGTCCCTGTTGACTCGCATGGAATCGACTTCACAACACAAGACACTACCCTCAACGCGCACTACAACTGACTGAGCTGGGGTTAGACGCTCGCCATGGGCGGGGCGGAGAGGCCTCCCCCTTCCCCCTTCATCAGACGAGAAGACAAGTGAACATCGCCGTGCGCGTCCAACCAGAACTATATGGAACATTATGGAACCTTCTACAGACTATGTTGTGCGTGTGGCTTGTTGCTCCAGGACTCTGTGGATGCTTCTAGATAATCCCCCCTATCCGTCCGCTTTGAGAGCACATGATAACTTCAGGGTATAAAAGTGTTGTGGTGCGATGTGTTGGGACGCATTATACTCGGGGCTTTTAGGAGGTAAGAGTCTTACTTCATAAGTGGGCTCGTCGTATTTAATCAAAATTCTCTTTTGCTTAAAATCTTATTTATATTTTCAAAATTCAATGTTTCGAACTTCGTATAAATTTTAGATATTTATATTCTTTATTTATTTAACGAATAGTCATGACTGCGGGGTATTGGTAGTCGTCTTTACGACTATGGCAATTAAAAGGGGAACCCATCTGGTTCTCGTGTTAATATTTCAAATCTCCGCTTCGCCGAATGTTAGCACTCTAGTGCATTTTTGTCTTGGAGGCCATATATAATAGGAAGTTATATTTATGTTCTTTCTGCATAAACAAAAAGGTGGATAAATGTAGGGCCGCAGACGATCTAAGAGAAATACAAGGTGTTTTTTGTAATATTTATCGTTTGTATACATGGGGTTGTTAGTTAGTCGGGATAATCCCCGTTTTTTTATATGTTTATATACCTAGGATTGTTAGTGGGTCTAGATAGTTTATTGTTACGTTTCATATATCTATATTTGTATTTATGGTTGTTAGGGAAATATATATAGTTTATTGTTATGTTTAGCAAATATTAGTATGTGGGTTCTAAATAGTGGGACCGCGGGCCATCTAGTTCATAAATCTCCCAACGGGGTCTAACTTATTTGTTAAATGGGTGGAGTTATTATTGTTGGGCTTGGAAACTTTGTATTCACTTTGATGCTATTGATATGCCTCTCGGCTCTATTAGTTAACTATGGGGTCTTGACCCCCATTGGTCTATGCTAGAGTTTAGGCTGGGCCTGTGCTATTATTTGAGAATTGTAACGTTTAACGTGTGTAAGGAGACCAATTTATCAACAGATCGGGGTCACCCGTTAACAGTGCCATTTCTAAGGCCTTATTATAAGGCAACAATTACCTTGTTATGGTTGTATCGCCCTTCTGGCCGTGACATTGTGTTTGTATGCTACTTCTCCCATCAGGCGCATACTGGCACTTGGTATTTGTAATCTTTAATGTTCCGCTCCCCTATTGAGCTGTATTATGTTTGAATGAATAAAAATTATAACTCTCTTGTTTCCACCTCTGTCCACTATTTGATTGGGATGATGAGGGTGGCTGGTTACAAGTTTGATTATCCCATCAACGTTTTGTAGTGAGTACAGGGTATATAACTTATCATTATGTAACCTCATTCACGCCCCAGTAGCCTCATCTCTTTTTAGACCAAATATCTTCCTAAGCACCTTATTTACGGAGACCCTATTTTTTTTTTCGAAATTTAAGGTAAGAGACCATGTTTCACGCTCACAACATTATGCAGTCATACACTAGCTTAGCATTATGCTTGTGACAGTAAATATTTTACTATATAACACTACATACATAGCTATTTATTGCTAAACATGGTATACAATTGGCTCATGTCTGTAATGTATGATAGAAGTAATTTTAACCAGTTGTTTCGCAGAAAATTACATAAAATTTTCAAGTATGAAAAGGCTTGAGCATTAAAAAAAAGTTTTGACACATAAAATTATAAATTATAGCCTTGTGATAAAAAGCATAGAAAATTAGATTTCTACTATCTTACTTTTTTTAAAGTAGGAGTTTGTGAAAATTCAAAAATAATACTTTAGCTATGAATAATTGTCAGCTTTGATTTAGCTTTACAAAACAATTATTCACACAAAAATAAGAAATTAATTTTATATTTTTCAACTAAACACATTTTGGAGTAAAATATATTATATCTTATCTTTCCGGTATGACACCATAGGGCTAATACTTACAACCAAATAACATTATTTGCAACTACAATAGCTAGTCACAGAATATATGAACTCTACGAGGTATCACTTTTACAAAAATATCACAGTATTGGTTTATTAAAAGTAAATCATTATTAAATCATGGCAATAATAGTTTATTAACACCACAAAAAAACCGAAATAAATACAATTTATTACATAAAGTTGGTAGGTCGATAAAACGTTTCAAGTCTACAAGAACTTGTTGGTACTAGAAAGAAACTCTTACTTTTTTTTTACTAACAATCAAGACTGGACAAAGTAATGTTGAAAGCTGTAAAATATTTGAGGCATCACATTATTTTCTATGTTCTGACATTAACATTTTTCCTTTACAATTTATAATGATACAGTTATTATTTAATTCATAAAGTATTGTCATCACAATAAATTAGATGGGTTCAAAATAAAACATATCCATTATTAGGGAAGCAATAAATATTTTCTTCAGAAATAAAGATCAATTGATATTGTAGGTTATCTTTTTTTTCTCACGATACCTTGAAGAGAAAGAATTGTGATCGTCAAAAAAATCTAACTAAGGATTTTGATAAATGTCTACTTTTCACGACCCTCTAAAACCAAAAAAGTGAGTTTGGCAATGCCGTCTGTCTGTCTGTACCTAGGACTAGAGCCGAAACTATTTTACCGATTGGGCTAAAAATTGGTATCTGGGTTTCCATAATGTACCCACGATGAGTTTATAGAATAAGGGTTGTTTATTGAAGGGCATAAAGAGAAAAATAGATTTTCCCGAAACTCGCTAAAACGATTGTGATTCATTTTTATATCTAGACACTGTTTATCGGTATACATAAGATGTAAATTCTCATTTTATCATAAAAATGACTTTGAAGGTACTTTACATGAGGGACATTTTCCAATTTTCATAATTTCTCTGCAACTATTTGAGATACGAAATAACTAATTATTGTAAAGTTGTAGTACTATTAGAGATACAAATCTTTTATTTGAAATATATTTTTATAAAATCAATTGTTTCTGATCTATAAGCAAATAGATATACTTTTTAATTCAGGACTTTGAAAACGAATTGATTCTTATTCTCTTTGGTGGACAAATATCATATGTGTCTTTTCTCAATTTTTCTGTAATGGCGTTCCTAGTTCCTAGTACCATAGAGTAAGTAACAGTGTATACCATTTAATTTATACTCTTTGGTGTAATGTTTCTACAACAATGTATAGAACTATTATTTGGTATCACACATCTTAAAAGTTTTTAGTAAATGTCTGTTTTAAGGTAAAAGAGGATGAAAGTCAGTGCTATGCACCTTAGGTACCATTTATTTTAACTAGCTTACCGTGACTGTAATATATAGAATGCAAAGAGAAATATGTTTTATGTGCAACATCTTATGGTAGACATGTGCCATCGACCCCAATCGCCCTCTTTTAAGTCGCGGCCCTGCTATTAATATAAATATTATATTCGTAAAAATAACTGAAGCACATAGATTGTTGTAACTATTATTTGGGAAAGCGAACACCCCACATTTAACTGCCCTGGACGCTCTGTTAAGAGGTAAAGTATACTGAGGAATCGTACATGAAAATTGATCATTTGCTAAATATTTTTGTTTAGAATTTTCAATATCCACCAATGTTGTGTATGAAATTACTTTTTTTTAGAAATACGTCTTACTACCCGTTCGGGTTATACGCTTTTGTATTAATTACGCTATTGGTTTAAGGAATCAGGACAAATTTATAGGAAGTGTACCCGCATCTGCTGGAGATAGAGTGAAGCCCCGTTTTTGAAAGATTACCATCAGTACACTCGAACGGGATCGAGCCCCGATGTTCATCTAGTCTAACATGACAGTAGAGCCTTAGACAATGAGGCCACCGAAGCAGTTTAACTCTGACCTTATATCCGATCAGGCTAACAACTTATTGTTTTATTTCATCCTATATATTTACTTAAATTATCAGAATTGGAATTATATTATCAAGTTAACTAGCAATATGTCTTCATTTCAAATGTATTTTTCGAATCGAAGCCTCAACGCGTTTAATTCTGATTATTAATATTATGAACGGTGACTTACATACAGGTCATCGTAAAACTTTTTATAATATTTATAGATAGAACTTAACCCGTTTAGGTTTCGATTTGAAAAATACATTTGAAATGAATACATATTACTAGATATCGTAATAATATAAACCCAATTTTAATGATGTATGTATATAAATATTTATATAAAATGATAAATACATATATAAATGTGTTTTAATCTCTAATAGTCTGTTTGGTAAATATTTTAAGCCTCATTTAAAATATTTTCAAAACAAGCAAAATAAGCTAGGCCCATTTGATTTTTTTAAATGTAACAGGAACTAGATAATAAAGTGATAACGCACTTCATGAAGACTTAGTCAGCAAAGGTTACAGTGTTTCAATACATTATGAAAACAAGATATTTAAATACCTCAAAAAAGTTTAATAGAATATTATGATTTCCATACAGTAGTTTATTTTTAAAATAAAAATTGAGACCCACTAAAATGTTGAGTCCTTTCTGCAGCAATAAATAAAATTGTATACAGTAATCGTTGTACTATACAGCTAGAAAAATTCAAATTTTAATCAAACAGCCCATGTCTGATAACCTTTAATAAAAATTTTAATTGAATGTTTTATAATTAATATTTTATGTATATAAAATTTTGCACCTCTTTATTGACTTTATTCACAAGTAACTAATACCTACTCCGAAAAGGGGTGTGTAGTAAGATCAATATCCAAGGATGACACAACAACCCCTTACCCTAACCCCTCTTACAACATCACACACATCAATTCATACTTGGCGACATACGTCAGATTTCCCGCAAACCCCTTGACTTTTAGAGCAAACAACCCGATGACACGTGTCTCCCATTTCGTTGACTCCCATTAATAATGCAGGTACCAACAATTAATCACAAATGATTAAATGGATCGTTATGAAAGTCTAGACTTTCAAACTAAAACTTAAACATATTTTTTAAACTGTAATATAGGGAGAAAATACATTAATTTTAAAGCAAGTTCATTATTAAATAAATATAATGGGAAATACATTTGAGTTGCGTGTCGTTGTAGCTTTGGCTGCAGGTTATCGTTTTGAAATTATTTATTCGAAGCTTTTAATTTTATACATAATTTTCTACTAATATTTTACGTATTAGTACCTATATATGGCAAGACTCTCATCACTCATACTAGTGGTGGGAAACTCACCCATATTATTGATATAATATTGTTTACAATCTATCTTACAACTATTTAAACCAAAATTTAATTGGATGTAATATATAGAAAACTAACAATGACATTAAGAATAAACGTTCCCCTTTAATCCAAGTTCACTTAAATAAAACCAAAGCTAACATTGTAGACACATTTTGACATATGTGTTACTGATAAGCTTCTAAATACAATCCAATTCAGTATCAACATTTTACAGAACGAATTCTCAACTGTCAGTTGTCATCGTTTGATTTAAAGTTGTTGAAAGCGATATATTCCTATTAATCTTCTCTTTGACACGTCACTCGTTCTGTAGGTTCTATAGGTTCTATAGGTTTTAAATAAAACTTTAAAATTTGATCAATGTAAATATTCTCATAAATGCGCGTTGTTACAAATTTTAAAATTATTTTATTCTACCACAATAAAGACCATATCAAAAGGAAAAATACCAATATACAGGGTGCACAGAAACTCATAGCCAAAACTGCACATATAGTTTGTTTGTACCAAAAGTAATACAAAATGCCTACATTTACATCCAGAAACCTATGCTAATGCCATTAACTTGTGTTCAAAGTTTTGGTGTATAGCACCAGAAGAGCAAAGCTGTTCAAGCATGCATGTACAACAGGTTGCATAGGAGATAGGCGCGTGGTACTATACCCCTCGACATCTTGGAGCACTGCAGCAGAACATACCACAATTAATAGTAAACATCACACCAGTCCATCTAGAATTGTGAATACGTTCTGAGGGTCATCATTAACGGTCCTGCATCCCAGAAAGTGCTTGCCACCTACTTACATGGGCAGTGCCACACGCCTAACTACTCTGCAACCTGTTGTACACGCATGCTTGAAAAGCTTTTCTCTCCCGACGCTGTATGCAGAAACTTTGAACACAATTTAATGATATTAGCATAGTTTTCCGGATGTAAGTTTATAGGGAATTTGTATTATTCTTGGTTCAAACAAGCTGTATATGTGGTTTGGGCTATGAGTTTCCAAACACCCTATATTAATGGTTTTGCAACCATCATAAAAGTGAATATCAAAAAAGCCATTGGACGGAAAGATAAAAAAAAACAACAGGAAACCCATTTAAAATGATCGACATATGGTTTGTCTACCAAAACTCAGAAGTACAAAATATAATTTAATTAAAATAAAACTTCGGAAAACTACAATAATAGCATTTCTCATTTCCGTCTGGAGTTTTGAAATGTATGCAATTATTATTTTATCAGCTTACGTTAAATAAGAGTTTACGCTTTACATGTCTTATTAGTCTAGGAATAATAAACAAAAAGATAAGTGATTCTATTTACAGTAATACCAATATTTAATACATACTAATAGCATATTCAATCTTGAATAATGAGCAACATAACAATGATAACCTTATAGGTGACCTGGTGGTCTAGGGGTAAGGTGTCAGACTTCTGTGCTGGCGGCCGAGGTTCAATCCTCGGTCCCGGCACAAATTTATCTGATTACCAAACCCTTCCTTCACCTCTGACAAGACATTTTGTGAATTGTGGGGAATGCCAGGTCTCCACCGTGGTTCGGATTCCACGTTAAACTGTAGGTCCTCCATTTCATTTCACAATCACCCTTCCATTACACATTAGCGTAAGTGCGTATAACCCGAACGGGTAGTAAGACGCGGTGCTAATAATAATAATAAGATAACCTTATATGTAAGTTTGTATTATTGCTCTAAAGTAAGCTATTTGAGTTCCCCTATTGATTTATTTATAGTAAACATGCTACAAATAAGGATTATTAAGGCAGAAATAAAAGCTATGATGCTTTGATGGCATGATTACATTATTTTTTAATATTATCTGGTCGTTAAATATCGTAACGACGAAGCAAGGCGCTCCTTTATCTTTCGGACAACCGAAAAAGTTTTCTGAAACCATCGTTGAATATGTATTCAAGCTTCAAAACATTAAAATCAGCCTGTTTGAATTCTTCTATCAAACCACTACCCCTGTATATACTTCATCTTTGAAAACTTGGATGTAACCAAAACCATATTTGACACATTAATTTAGGTTTTTGGAATCAATAATAGTGAATACGGCACAAGCATTAAGTACTATTTCACTAACAAGATTTGGTTTTTTAAATATATATTTCAAATAAATGATCTGTATATTTATTATTAGGCCTACTACAACGTTACTACGATAGGTTATTTCGTATCTCAAATAGTTGCGAAAAATTATCAAAATTGTAAAGTTTCCCTCATGTAGATTACCCTAAATGTCATTTTCAGGATAAAATGAGAATTTACATCTTTTTTGGGATAAACAGTTTCTGGATATAAATTTTAACCAAAATAATTACATCGAATTTATTTAAAATCTCTTATTTCTCTTTTAGCCCTTCAGTAATTTAGGGTTATTGCAAAAAACACTTTTTTGTTTCAGGGGCATGAGAGGTCAACATTTATCAAAATATCGAGTTTGATTCTTTGACGATCACAATACTTTCTCTCCGAGGTTACAAGAGAAAGTAAAAAAAAAAAAAATTGAATCCTGAGATTTGACATAAAAATAGAATTTATTGATCGATTGTTTTTACACTTGAATGATTAAAATTTAGTCGTAAATAATATTTATTACATTCATTTAGTAATAAATCACTTATTCAAGTATTCGGTATTTTATTTATTATGATTATAGAGCACACAGATTAGTAAAACTTCTAATTAAGTATGCACTGAACATTTTAAATTTATTTTTAAATATTATAAAAATTAATTTCAAAGTTACCGTGAAATATGCAACCCTATACAAAGTGTTTCCGCACCCTTTTAAATAAAAAGTCAATAATTTTTTATGGATTACTAAAATCACTTTCAAATAAAACATTGAATATATTTGGGGAAATTTAATAGTCCACGGATAGCAAAAACACAACAGATAATACTGAATTAGAGTGTAAATAATTTTCAATATGGGTCAGCCTTCTTTTTTTTTGACTCTCACAGAACATTTAACTTTGTTTTAATAAAATCGGTTCATTTTTTGACTGTGATAAAAAAAATAGGAATACAATAATTGTAAGGGGAGAGTAAAAATTGAATGAGAATTAATTTTTTTAATCTTTACCATGCAGTACTTTATTTTGGAAAATGAAACATCGAATACGAAGCAAGAAAAACAAGTGAAAATAGAGCGTCAAAGGATTACATTATAAATTCATTGACGGTTTTTAGTGAATATGTACTGGTTTGTTTATTTTAAAACTCTCTTGTTAACACAGAGAACTGGTCCGGATAATACGGAGGGCCGGATAATGAGGAGGGCCGGATAATGAGGAGGGCCGGATAATGAGGAGGGCCGGATAATGAGGAGGGCCGGATAATAAGGAGGGCCGAATAATCGCTACTCTAGCATCTTTAATTGAGTTCCTAGACATATACCACACGAGGAAGCAAGAAATAATAACTATTTTATTAAAAATGTTCCTATGCTTCTCTAAGTTTTAAAAATTGCTTGAAGAGGATTAAATTATTATTTGATTTGGTAATGCCAACATAGAAATATGTTTAAAGTAAACGGATTTATTTGCATAAGCGTGTATGATTCATTTTATAAATTTACATTATTTGTGTTAGTAAATGCTTGATTAATACATTCATTATTAAAAATGTCTTAATTACAATAATATCTTTGCTCGATTGCTATAACATTTTGAAATAGACAATTGTATTCCATTGTGGGTTTCACCTCAACTAACACGATGTATTACTAAAATCCGTATTCATGAGACTTGCATAACTTTAAATAATGTAGTCCGGTCTCGAACTTGCTCTTCAACGTCCCACGCCCAACATCCCTCAGCAAACATTCCTATAGGAGCGATGAGGTGACCTGCCCCCCCTCCCTCTTTGCCACCCTGAGCTCCCCCCAATAGTAAAACCCACATCGATTTCCCCCATCATGCCCCGACGTGCCTAGTGCGTCTTGTGATGGCCGACGGACAAATTGATGGCACTTAATTAGAGCCACGAGTCTACTTGTAATCACGGGTAGTTCGTCCCCGGAGAGAGTTCAGGAAGACAGCACTGGCACGAGTTCTCGTCAGGATTGTCGGTTCACAACTACGTCACCACAGTTAATACGTGTACAGTTTAAACAAATACAATCGAGTGCTTAGAGCACGATCAACTTAACCTACACGTAATGTAACATTACCTTAATATTCACCGGTGGTTGAACAGTCTCAGGGCGTCACTCTCGTGTTAGACTATCCTGATGTTGATGGATTATTATTATTTTTATTATTAGCACCGCGTCTTACTACCCATTCAGGTTATACTCACGCTAATGTTTAATGGTAGGGTGATTGTGAGATGAAATGAAGGACCTACAGTTTAACGTGGAATCCGAACCACGGTGGAGGCCTGGCATTCCCCACATTCACCAGATGTTTTGTCAGAGGTGAAGGAAGGGTTTGGTAATCAGATAAATCTATGCCGGGACCGAGGATTGAACCCTGGCCGCCAGCACAGAAGTCTGACACCTTACCCCTAGACCACCAGGTCACCATGTTGATGGAGCTATCACGGTTCGAATCCCAGTTTGGTCTACTGAGGGTGTTGTTTCTTTAATGGTTTCCCTCTCTCCTTCCACACAAATGTGGGTTAATCACCTCTAAAATGCTTCCTTCCTCATCCCTACCACCTACCACATTAGAGTAGTAACAAATAATGCGTTTAAACTGAACATATACCAGTGGTTATAAAAAAAAACCGAAGCACTAAACTCTTTCCAACGCGCTGTATACATTTGGTTACGTTGTTTTATTTATGTTTGATTTTTATAATATCAATATTTAAAAATAGTAATGCCCGGTGTGACCAAACGAATACCAATTTAGAAGAATTTTCAAATTATATCTTAAAAACTTAATTTTGGTATGTTATACACAAATTTAGAAAAAAAAATCATTAAAAACTTTCTTTTTATAACCAATCTGAGTTAATTTGGAAAGGGTTGACGTTCACGGAACGCAAATAAACACAGTGTGAGATCCCTACTCACGTGACGAAACGTAATAACTTGAGAAAGACATAGATCATAATGTTGCCAGCGTGTAATTAAGAGTTCAATAAACGTGTGAAATATTACCAATGTTGACTGTTGTAGTGGATAAGGGAGTTCAAGATTCAGTTCCTACCTTGTGATTCTTCTTCTCTTGTGGATCTGTCCTGAGACAGGTATCAACTGGATATCCTCCATTTTCCTCGATCCTGAGAAACTTCTTTAATATACTTTTGTAGCCTTTTTTTATGGTATTTTTTTATCATTCCAAACCTTCTTCTTCCTCTTTTTCCCCATCATCTTCCCCCTTAACATGATCCTCTTCATTATTGTGATTAGGGATGGGTTCATTTCATTAATGGTTATCCATCTTAATCCATTTGAATACTAGTGAACTTTCTAGCTACCCGCTCTTACCCCCCTCCTTCCCATCTTCTTATGTTAGGACTGACTGATATTCTGAACATATTCTAGGTCAACCAAGACAAAAACTTTATATCTACAGTCGATTCACGTCTAGGGCATTATTATTACTCTAGTAAGATCAACTCGTAAATCCCTCTTTCTTTTCTGAAAAAACTTGTTTGTTAAATGCAGGACTCTGCTCCATTTCAGAGACCAAATAAACTTAACCAAGAGCATCGCATGGAGCCAAGCGAGGCTTGGGCATTATCTTATAGAGCCTACTTAGTACCACTCATTTATTATAAATCTTCATTTACATTGTTTACGTGAATATTTCTAAGCGGTATTTATTTATTTGTATTAAATATAATAAACCAAAAGTTTCCCAAGATTTTATCTGCATAATAATTGTTGACACATTGATAAATTTGATCACTCCGGTGGTTAAACAGCCTCGCAGCTGAGTTGGGGGCCAGATTTATTGAAACATTGTAAATTTTATTTCACGTCTCAAGAGAAAGTATGGTAATAAGAAACAATTTCTAACTCCAAATTATGATTAGTAAGATTAACACTTTATTTGCCTCAAAATTCAAAATAGTGAGATTTTACAATTCCGTCAGTCTCCATGTTTGTCTGTCTGTCCCTGGCTACGGTTGTAAAATTATTTGACGGATTTTGTTCAAACTTGATATTTAGTTGTTATGCGACTATAACTTAGGACTTTATTTTTATTCTTATTTTTACCTTAACCCTCAATTTAAACGTAATTGACAGATGAGTTTTTGTTTTGAATTCCAATTTTTAAAAAATGGATATAACAATTAAATAATATATATATATTGTTTGACCTCCCAATTAGCACTGTATCCTTAGTTATGGGGTAAGAATTTGTTTAAGGGTGGATTGATTTTTGAAAATTTGGATTATTTCAAAAATTACACCAATTTTTTTTTATCAAAATGCAAACATAAGTGTTTGACATGGTAAATAATACCGTATACTTGTGTTTTTTTTAGAAAAAAAAAGTTGAAGGCTAGTTTATTGATGATAAATTTTAGGGGTCTAATTTTTTTCTTCACTTCCTGTGAGCGATTTTTATGAATCTTTAGCATATATATCAACATAACCATGACTTCCCCGATTCTTTTCAACACGAATTTGGCCATCTTTATAACGATCCGAGTAGCAAGGCGTAAAAACTCTCTCTCTCTCTCTGAGTGTGACAGGTCCGAGCGTCGTATCCTGTCGCCGCTGTTTTACTCAACACCCTCTTGTTGGACTGGATTGGGTGATGGGGTTAGAGAGCTTCGAGTTCCTCTACGAAGCACCAGTATTAAATAGTTTCCCACTCACAATTAAAACAAATAATATTATATTTATCCTGAAGTTCACGTTCAACAATATTAATCACTATTTTATTATCTTAAGTGTTATTAATAAATTCATATAGCCTGACCAGATATTAATACACGATTAAAATATAAACATAAAAACAAAATTACTTTCATATAGTCCTACACCTGCTTTGGTGGCCGCATGGTATAAGGCACTATTCTCGCAATAGACTAGACTACAGATGATGGGAGACAATGATTTGACCCCGATTGGGTGTACTGGGGGTATATTTTCTCTAAATTAAACCTTCCTCACCCTTATGCCATTAGCGTAATTAGTACATTAGCGTACAATCCGAATGATACATTGTTAAAAAAATATTATATTTATAATATATACTGTAAAATAACATACCCTAACCTTGGTTATTTAATATTTTTCTAATATTTTTAAGTGTAAATATTATTAAAATACCAGCACACGAAGCTTGGAAAGTTATCCAAGAATAACGTATTTCCATAACGTTTATTTTATCAAAACAAACACACCACCTGAACATTCTACGAATAGAGAGGACATGGAAATATATAAATAAACAATGGAAGGTAATATATTGGACGCCATGTGTGTTGATTAATCATTTCAATTTTCGTCTAGATCGACAACATGATTTACAAACAATGTTATATTCAAGCTGGTGCCTAGTGGCAATCAGGAGAACTAGACCAAACAAGAGAAAGGAAATTGTGTTGACATTTAAACACCACGAGCTTCAGATTTCGTAAACTGTCAATTTAAAAAGAATAATTAATATATTACTTAGCTTCTATTATAGTTACAGATTATTTTCGCTTTTCCTTTATTATTTCTTACACTTCCATTTTAATATCATTATTTTAAATCAGCATTTTCTGTGTTTTTTTAAGAGCTCACCTCCTCAACTTTAGTATGGAACATTTTGGAATTGTCTCAGGAGAAAGTGAGTAACTCGAATTTTGATAGAGGTTCTCTCTCTATCTTGGCTTTGTTGTAAGAATATCATAGATCCACATTTGTAAATCTTACAACAAGAGTAAATATTATCAAAATTATGTTAAAGTTGACATTTAATGTGTCAACACAGTTATCCCTGGATCTCAACTAAGACTGGGAATGTTTGTGAGGAAAGCAATCAAATATCAACTGTATTATGAAGAATTTAATTTTTAATTAATTTTCTCCAAGATTTTTTCAACAGAAAACCAATTCAATGGATAAGATGTGTCTATTTTTATCTGAGAGGTTTCCTTCCCTATTTCAAGCAGTCCACGAACTTCTTTTACTCTAAATTACTCTACGAAATATCAACTGCCAGCAACAAAAATATTTTTCTAGATAATAAGATTAACAAACTTATATTTTTAGTTATTTCACTTTTGTCAACTTTCATTGTCATGATTTCAGTCCTTTTTTAAACTCATAATAATTTATGCTTAATGTCTCAAGAATATATTATATTTATTTGATTTAAATATTTTAATTCAAATAATTAGGATAATAATGCCTTTTTATTTGGTTATAAACTGTTTTAATTTGCATTTAATTTTTTTAATGAGTTTCTCTTAACATTGATAAGTGAACATTGCCCCAGATTTATAAATTTAATAAAAAGATTCGACATATATTTATATTTTTACATTTAAAGTGTATTTATGTTAACTTATAACTGTAGTTATTGTAGCTCCACAAGCGTGTACTATTTTTTCAACATAAAATTACATTGAGGATTTAACAAATGATAACTTATATATAATATTCTTTTCATTTATTTAATTCTAATCTTCACACATTAATAATGACTTGTTTATTTATGTGTAATTGGTGCCTCTAAGTAGTGTTGCTGTCGAACTACCAGTGCAAATCATAATGTGACAACTGGGTAGGCTCACCGAGCTTATTCTTAACATACAAACATACAGTAGTCCGGAGATTTTGAGAGTTTCGTACATCTGAGCAATAAGTTGGTTTTAATTTCTGCTCCCTTTTTCATAATTCTGTGTAATATTACTTTATATTTATTTTTAAAATGTGAGCACTTAAATGATTGTATTTTAGTACTGTGTGTAAAATAGATTTTTATCACAGTATGATTTAGATAAGTTACTACAACAATTGTGGAGGGAAGAGGGGAGGGGATGTCCTCCTCTTGTTTTATAAGATTCTTATCGCCCGTCTAATTTATCTCCACCAAAAACCGAAGAAGAAATATCCCAAACTCACTAACTACTTTACAACAGTTTATTATATTTATATGTTCCTTTGTATTTTGATATTTCTTAAAAAATATTCAAAATTGAATTTAAAAAAAAAATAACTATATGCCTCTGCTGTTCATACATTTCCCGTTAATCGATGATATACATTGAAGTAATTATTTTCATAATTTTATATTTAAATCGTGTAAAAACGATAAAATCAAAATATAGTTAAAAACACATTGTTGCGAAAGTTTTGGCGTCCAAAAGCGACAGCAGTGCAACACATGTTCTTGTAAATTATATGGTTTGGCGACTGGATTATGAGAGTATTGTAGCATGTCACTCAAGTAAAATGCCATCTATAAACCGTAATCTGCACAAAACACTAAATTGAAATAACAGAATCCAAAGAAGAGAATTAAAACTAATATATTCTGCAATAATTTAATTTGTGTTCTACTTACTTTAAGCGGATGTTCCCGGATACAAACACCATGCTTAGACAAACTATTCTGCAAGTATGGTGGAAGTGAAGGCGTGGCAGTTTTAACAGACGTCCGAACCCTTGAACACTCGACGTTGAAGAAGGACCTGACTGTCGTTGGTTCAATGCTTCTAGCTACGAGCACTGCTGTCCTAGCGGACTTCCTTGGCAACTCTTTCTCCACTTTTCCCAACTCCCCGCTTTCTTTCCTTTTCCCTCGTTACGTGCCCATATTTGGTGTTGTTTAGAGTCAGATAAGGGAGTATATAACGGGTGATCCCTAGGTTCATTCGACTGTAATTCATCATATTATATATTCGTAGGAGGAACCTCTGCTCCAGCACCTGAAGAAGAAACTGGTGGTCTTGATGTTTGGGTCATGGGTCTCACCGCCTCGATGCCGAGGGAATTTCGTCCGACGTATCAAGTATTCGACAAATATCCAAGTCCTTCAGACTTGTTGTAGTAGTCAAGGAGACAATTGTGTTTCTGTTAATTGAAGTCCTAAAAGTGACTAAGTTTTATTTCTGTGTCCTTTTGACTTAGAGAACATTTTAGCCGATTCGACTAACTAAACTAAGTCCTTCAGACTCTTTATTTTAGTCAGCATGACTAAATTTGGTTTTGTGTCAATCTGAATTAATTTCTTTATTCATATAGTCTGACTATATATTTTTCCTATGTCCATATGACTTAACTTAAATACAGAGGCTATGAGCTCTATATGTAAAAAGGACCTTGCTTTAAGGGTCCTCTTCTCCATAAGTTCATTACTCCATTTTAAGTCCTTATGACTTCACACAATATCCCATGACGCCGTGGACGTCATGCTCACTTGTTCGAATTTTTGTTTAGCTACAAGCAGGTTGTCTAACGCCTTTATTTGAGGACTTAGTTAGGTCAGTATCGTACAGCATTCTTGTCGGCACTCCTCTTTCCGTGTTACTATTTTGGGTGCGCAAAGTGCGGAACACGGCTAGTGTTGTATAGTGGCCCACACAGATAGTATTTTCCTTTGCCCCTTGTTGGCATCTCATTAGTCTAAGTGTCTAAAGTTAGTGTGTACTAGATTTGATGTATGCCCCAGAGAGTGGGTAGTGGTATAAATGTGTTATTAAGTGCTCTGGCAGTACCCACTGGGAAAGGACCGACCATAGTACAATTATGTGTTGACACCTGATTGTTAGCCATCTACTAATGTAATTCACATACCATCCTCTTACCATTTATTAATTAGTGTGTCTATGGGACCTTTCTTAATTTCAAATCAAGCTAGTTAGCTTGGCCGACGTTTAGCTTAGTAACTCTAAAATTATAGGATTTGCAGTTATATTTTCATTAGTAATTAATTCACCATGTTTTCTGTTTATACCCTTCTGGTGGTAGTCCGGTGCTAGATTGGCTGTTTTGGAATCCAATACTCTCTAGTAACTTAACTTTCATTTGACTGTTCCGTGCGTCTTGGACACGTATTGTCCCGTGCTACGGGAAATTCCTATATTTTTGGAGCTGTTAAATCCTATCATATTTGTTATTTTAAAACTTAATGTTTTCCTTTATAATTCTAAGAGCTACATGTTTTCCTTAATCAATTTAACGGACATTTATTACTGTTTTACTGCTATCAATTGTATCCCTATATCATTTTAAAAATTTTTTTTAAATAATAAATCTATTATGGTTACCTATTTATTTCTTCTTACTCTTATGAAATATTTCCTAATCTCTACTTTGTTATACATTTACCTTGTAATAGTTATCGTTAACTCCTCTACATATTAGAGTGAAGGGGAAGTGACGATACAGTTTATCTGGTTGATCATAGTTGTCAGTTACCACCACTACTACGATGGATGATGAGAGTATATCTGGTTGATCATAGTTGTCAGTTACCACCACTACTACGATGGATGATGAGAGTATATCTGGTTGATCATAGTTGTCAGTTACCACCACTACTACGATGGAGGATGAGAGTATATCTGGTTGATCATAGTTGTCAGTTACCACCACTACTACGATGGAGGATGAGAGTATATCTGGTTGATCATAGTTGTCAGTTACCACCGCTACAACGATGGAGGATGAGAGTATATCTGGTTGATCATAGTTGTCAGTTACCACCACTACTACGATGGATGATGAGAGTATATCTGGTTGATCATAGTTTTCAGTTACCACCACCACTATGATGGATGATGGACTGTGCACATAATTGACATGTATATACATATTTCCTTCATAAATAACCACACTTATTTACTAATGGCATGTGTGTTACTACTGGGCTCTGCACAATTTCTCAAACCATTGAATCCGATTTGACACCGCCTCCCTCATTTCCTGCTCCAAGTTGATTTATGCGTGCTACTACCTTTATATATAAAAGCAACCGTCTAAGACCCAGCTATTTCGTGGTGTCCGAGGGCGCCGCAGTGCATAGTTTGAAAACCGTTGGTCTAAGGCATCAATCATCAATATACTGGACTGTCAATTATGGGGAAATCGGGTGTGTTGAGGTTGGTTTTCCCCTAAAGGGTTTTCCACTCCCTCTCCACGCAAATTAAGGAATAATACCTCTTAATTTAACCTTCTTAATCTCTTAATACACTAGCGTAGTTCGCACACATACTTTTAAACTGAACGGACTGTGAGTCGCTGTAAAAAAAAAAAAAAATTAAAACTGTATATTTAGTGTTGAACGAAATTTTTTTTTTTTTTCAAACTCATCACCACCAACTGTTTCTGGCCTGTAGCTGGATCATTTTGGTAATATTCCTCCATCTTACTTTATCCTTCCACCATTCTTCCTTCTTTAGTTGCTTCCATTCTTCTCCTTTCACTTGCACACTTACTGTTATATGCTACTCCCATCTATTTATTGGCCTCTCTTGCAGTCTTTTGACTCTTTTCATTACATACTTCATTTCTATCAATTTCTTTGGCATCTTCTCCTTCTCAATCCTAATTTAAAACTAATATTATATAAATATCTATTAATCTCAATCTGTCAACATGGTATCAAACAATAACAGAATTTAACAGCAATAAAAGTAGTTTTTCTTAGCACCGCATAGTAATACCCGTTAGGATTATACTCATACGCACTGATATACACTAATGTATTAGAGATGAGGAAGGATCAATTTATAGGAAGGGTGCACGCATTTGGTGGAGGTAAGAGTGGAAAAAATAATAATAGGGAAACCACTCTTTGTACTCTCCACAAGGACTTGAACTCCTATTTCCCCGTGATAGGCGGTATAGTCTATTGCGAGAGTGAATATTTAGAACAGGGGTTTCAACCCATGTCCCACGGCTCATTAAAATTATAAAATTATTTCAATAGAAAAAAAAAGTCAAATACGGATATATATTTTATATAATCAGCAAATAGAATAAATATATATTCGATTTACGTATTTTACATTATTTAATAAACTATTTTTGCTTTTTACTTGAAGAAAATTATTGCGTTTTATACATATTTACTTTGAACCAATAAATGACAACTGCGGTAGACGTGACAAATTTCGCTACCCCCGGCTAGGAAAATTCTAAAAAAAAAAAAAAAAGCAAGAGGCTATACTTTATGATAAATACCAAATTTCCCCTGACAGAGACAAGCCTAATCTCTAGTGTGAGTATAAGTGTTTAAGAGTGAGCTAATACGAATATTTTAATATGCACTCGGTCCTAATATTGTGAGTGGAGTATTGCGGCCTGCAAGCAGCAACAAGCGACATAAACTTTGGCCCTTGGATATAAAAAGGTTGAAGACTCCTGCCTTGGACTATGCGGCCACCGAAGCGGGTATTAGTAATCCGTTCGTATTTTCCCGAGCGCCCGCCATGTCGTGCTATTGCTGGTGCCAAGAGGCAAACGCTCACATCCACGCATGGTATAAAAACCGTTGATCTGCCACGTCTGGATCCCATTTCACGGGCAACGGATCTAACGGCATGGCTTCCTGGCCCGCTCCGCGGTCCATTACCCTCGCCATTGTCTCCGACAAGATTCAGTTAGCTCGAGTGCGCTCGGAGGCTGTTAGAATCGTCAAGACGGCTGGGGATTGTCTCGTGGTGACGTGTTCACATCTTCACAGTGAGGATCAGGGTGGAACGAGGGAAGAGGACAAGGAATGGGCGGATTCTTCAAGAGAGGAGAGCTTACAAGTGGGAGATACCGCATGGAAAGGAAACACAAAACTGGCTTTTGAGGAATAAACTTAGGGTGGAAAATATCCTCCTCTTGAACTGGCGATAAAGAGAAGATAAAAAAACATAAAGTAAATGTAATTTGTCAACATCGAGGTACGTCAAACGGATGAATAATTGAGAAGTAAAACAAACATCACTTTCTTTAGAACAAAGCTTTTTAAGGGAGACATAAAAGGATCGTTATTATAAAACGTCTTTAATTTAATTTTTGTAGCTGTATCTAGCACCCCGTCTTACTACCCCTTCGTGTTATACGCTTAATTACGGATTATGCTAACGTTTTTAAGTATTAGGAAGGTTACATTTAGAGGAAGTGTGCCTACATTTGCGTGGATGAAGAGTGGAAAAGTATTCTGGAATAACCACCCCATTACACCTGACCCAGATTAGAACCTCAATCTCTCCGTCATCAGCAGTTTAATGTGCATTCACCACCCAAGTTTACTTGGATGACAGATAAAATACTTACTATAAATAGTCTCTATGTAGCTGTCATGAAAACATATAATATTATTGTATGAATGTTATAGCTAGCCACAGTAATTTAGGCCAATATTATTTATATATTTATTTGAGGTTATTTATCGCTATTCCACTTAAAAGGATTATTATTAATAGCACTTTCACAAAAGGTCTAACGAATATAACTTCAAAATGGCGACCGACTAATTTAAATCGTGTGATTTATCATGACGCAAATAAGCTCTTTGCAATGGTGCACCCACGCAGTGGATAAAAATATTCTATTCAGCTAAATATTTTTAAATATTACAAAATAACCATAAAATAATTAATATATATATATAAAAATGACAAGTATTTTCTCTTTTCCAAGTAAATACGATACCTGTATTAAGGTATTGATGTATAAACTATATTACACATCATAGATAAGAATACAAAACTAAAAATAAGTAGTTTTAATTATGTTTGGATTATTGTTTCAGATTGTATAAAAGAAATGATTAAAAGTAAATGAAATAGTTTGAGAAAACTTAAGTTTATGTAATTTTTAATGTAAAATATAAGATGTAATTAAAAAAACTTATCATCTATAGCAAAGCGGTGAACTTTTACAAGTGTTGGCAACCCAAAACCTAAACATACGATTTTTTAACTGTCATTCAGGTAAAAAGCTATGTTGAACAAACTCTAGATGTATTTGCTCATATATAAATGTGGTATTATTGAAGACACAGAGAGTCACAAATTGATATCCAATTTATATTTGTCAATTCCTACCCCTTTCAAAATCTTTATCCACACAAATCCCTAGACATTGAAAATATTCCACCTCGCCAACCCTTTGCCTTCTCAGGGGTAATTTTGTAATGCTAGGGGTAGTACTGACAGGAGACAAGGGACGATAAAAAAAAGATCCAAAATCAAATGAAAGAATCCGATAACTAGAGAACTACTTGGTCAAGTCTCAAATTATGATTCAACCATATTTATTTACATGATCCTAAAATCTTTAATTTCAAATCTAATTCGGAATTTGGTTCACTAATCCGTATCGGATTGAACATAATTTTAAACAAATCATTATAGACTAGCTAATTAAATGTTATTAAGTTGGAATCTAATATTAGGCTAAATAATGCATATTATTTTATATTGGGCCCAACAAAAAAGTAATTAAAGTCATAATTAATTTTACGAATTTCACCAGTTTCTATGTTCAAGTAAAATAATGAATGAGTTCAATTTAATTCAAAAGTTAAAATATTCCAAACATTGATTTTTAGATTTGCTTTTGAATTCAATTCCATTGAATACGAAACTGGGGCATATTTGGATTTTAAACTTGAAATCTAATTAGATTCTTTAACATACTTAATCTTTGGCCTTAATAACTCGAAAGTGTATTGACAAACTTATAAAAGTACGCCACCCATCTTGAGATAGTCCTGCCCATCACACCTCATTAAACGTTATCCTTATGTTGAGATATCTATATCCAGTCCGTCTCATTACTCTCTAAGGAAAATTAGATTATTATCCTTTACCTTTTTTATCTTTGAATAAATCCACACACGTCGAAGGAAAACAAAATCAAGTACATATTATTGTGAGGAAACTCGGTAAATATTTTAAAAAAAGTTGTAAAAATTAAAGTTTTATATATCACATTTTTTTAAATGTTAAAAATCGCGGTAGTGACTGAAATTGAGCACCAGGAGCTCTCAATATCGTCTACTTACAATGTTATCATAAAATGTGTACAAAAAGTTGAAAAGTACTATATTTTATTAAAAATCTTAAACACTACAATAGAAAACATTATTAAAAGATGCATGGAAAACAAAAACATAAACCTTCAGCCATTCAAACAGTCAGAGAAAACGAAGAAATACCAACATTCACGATCCCCAGCACAGTCCTCTTAACACCATTAATTGCATTTGGGACACGTGATCCTTTGTCTCTTGAGAGAAAAAACAGTCTGACAGTGCACTAATCTTTAGTCCTCACTGTCATTACCATCAGTGATAGGCTACTCTAATTCATTCTCTCGCTCTGTAGAAGAAATAGATGAGGAAAAGAATCCTTTGTGAGATGCTTTCTTAGCTTAGGGTGTCCCTTTGTTGATGTTTAATCCTTTGTGTGCGGTTGATCACACTTTATCTTTTCTTTGAAAGTCCCGAAGCAGTCTATTTCTTTACGAAGACCCGGTAATGAGAGCAGCAGATCCACGATGAGATGATTCGGCGTCAGTTGCGGATTTTTTTTAAAATTATAGTAACAGGGCTAATGTAAATCGGCCCAATATATGAGGAGCTACTTGTGTTAAGATTTTCTCTAGTATCTTTTGCGAATTTATATTAATTGAAACTATTTTTGTTTAGTGGAAAAAGGTTTGTTTTGAGAAAACCATTTAAGTCAATTTGGCGTGTTGCTGATTTTAAACAGGCTTTAGCTATCAATTCGCAGATTTAGTAATACGTCGCTACTCTGTTTTAATGTTTCTTTGATCAACTTTCGATTTATTGAGCGTAGTAGGTTTTAAATGGGTCCGTAAAATACACATACAGGGTTTGCATCTTTTGTGTTGTGTGAGAAGAAAGACAGAAAATTGCAACACCATTAGCACACAACAGTTATATCGATTTTATGTTTCTCATATGTGAATAATGATCATCTAGGATCAATAAAGCTTCAAAACATTTGCTGAAACTTTCTCTCTGGATCCAGCACGAAGGAGATATGCTGTAATAGTGTCCAGCAATTCCTATTTCGTGTTTTTTCTGCGCCAAACTAATAAGGGTAGAACAAAAATGCCTGTAGTTCTCACGGAAGTCACAACAGTCACCAGAGCTCCTCTTTCTGTAGATGACTAAGTGGAGACAGCTTTTTTTCCACTTTGAAGCAATCACTTTACTTTTTTTATTTTGCACCACTGCGATGCCTGTTTCATTTACGTTCAAAGAGAAGCTTGGTGATGTTTTCCATTTATTTTCATTTAATAAATTTCGAAGAAAGCGTTTACATTTTCGGTGGTAAATCTCTTAACTCCTGCTAAATAAATGGTTTGGGGTATCCTTATAAAGAGTTTAGGGTGCCTCCCTAAAAATGTCCGTAGATATTACTTACCAACACGCTCTATATTAATTTAAAATTGGAGAGGTAGATTATTTTTTATTGCAAGTTGAAAAGTATTATTTTTTATATCTTTTGTTGATAGCCACAAAACGCTCTTTTAATTAACTATACAGTAGTCAGGTGACCTGGCGGTCTAGGGGTAAGGTGTCAGACATCTGTGCTAGGGGTCCGGGGTTCAATCCTCGTCCCGGCACAGATTTATCTGATTACCAAACCCTTCCTTCACCTATGACAAGACATCTTGTGAATGTGGGGAATGCCAGTCCTCCACCGTGGTTCGGATTCCACGTTAAACTGTAGGTCCTTCATTTCATCTCACAATCACCCCACCATTACACATTAGCGTAAGTGCGTATAACCCGAATGGGTAGTAAGACGCGGTGCTAATAATAATAATAATAATAATAATAATAATAATAATAATAATATACAGTAGTCAACTTATTTTGAGGTGGAAGTATGGGTTTTCTCCCAATTTTTTCGGTGACCAAATATTATGATTCCTTTTATTTGTTATTGACAAGATCTTTAAGATATGCTCTAGGAAAATTAAACATCTCTAATTACTGTGATTCATAATATCGTCTACTAGACTATATTAGAAGCCTCTTAGTAGATGATAACTGAGTACTAGATTACATTCAACATAGCTCAACTTTTTTCAATAACTTTAATAGAAATGGTATGATCCCAAGTATTAATTAATAATCACTATATATGCTTAGGAATAGGGTGTAATGAAGTGCACTGAATATAACTATCTCTATTTTGAGCTAGTTTTATCCAATCCACCTCATCACACCCTATTCCCCTCTTGAGCTAGTTCTTTTCAGTCTAGTGCACTTTTTCTCTTAGTTATGACTCTCATCTTCAATTTATTAATATTGTTTATCTAAATAAAGATGGTCGAGAAATAATAAATAAATAAATAAATTTATAACAACTTCATCACAAATGCAGACACCGATTCACTAGTAATTGTATTTTGGCTATATCAAAGTAGTTACTGATCTCACACGTCTATCACAGACTCTTCCTTAATCTATGAGTGATATACGAGTATGACCTTTAAGACGAAACCAATCTTGTTATTTCAGTTTAAGAGCATTGACACATTAATACATAAGTCCCTGGTTTCCAAGTGTTATTTTTTAAACAATACCTAAAACAAATATAAAATACGACAGTGTAGAAACACTGTACAATAATGTAAAGTGATAGTGAAGGAGGCCAACCTGAAAGGATAGTTAGGTTAGGCCTAGATATAAACAAACACACTTCTCTCTTCAGCTATTCTTACACTCTTAACATTTCCAACTTCTTCATACATCCGCAGTTGCACATTAGTTTGAATTTTCGGGAATATTCCTTTTTTATTTAATGGGACACGTTTAAATCACAAAGATATTAGATGTAACTACAGGCTTGAAGAATTAGAAATATAATTAATAAATATACATAAGTAAGGGATGAAGTTTGTAACAATTCATGTTACTCTAAAGGTTTTCTCGATTTGGTATACTAACCTATAGCTAGCTACATTGCTCCCAACCAAGCAAATCTTCATCGAAACGTTTATAACGTCCATCTATGAGTTCCATTAGTTCTAGACCAGATTTCTGTCACTCTCGTTAATATTAAAAGGTGTTCTTCTTTCGTGGGTTCATCCACCGGCTTTTAAATATTTATATATCTATCTTCTCCATAGTGGTGCCGATCTTTGACTAGAACCAAGGAGGTTTTCAACATGAATGGTTGAGTTCAGCTGAAGTATTTCAATCCTGTCTGCGTGACAAGCACTCGGACTCTTGCCACAAATCCACCGTGGCAACATGTGTTGTCGCTGTACACAGCGAAAGAAAAGCGTATGCATTATTTATTAGAAAAGTGTATTTTATTTAATACCCATATTGCTTTCCATCTCGCAATAAGAATTTATATTTTATACTTCAAAGAGTGTAGAGTAAAATAGTGAAGGGTAGAGAAAGTAAAGGAAAAAGTTAATGGATATATCGCTTATAGCATGACTGAGAATTTTGAGGCAGGAATGTACGACTGGTGACTCACAAACTATGACTTTAGAACATCTACATTTAAATGAATTACCTATAAATGAATATACTACGGACAACAGAGGTTACACGTTTATACACTGATAGATTTAAATTAATCCTAATAAAAACTAATCAAAATTATTTGTATTATAAATTTCAATGCTTCACAATAAAAACATATAATATGATATTGTGGCCTGTAGAATTTCAAGGCTAAACAATAATTGACAGTCACCATTTGTCTCCCGTAAGTGCTATGCCATCCTTACGCATAGTACTCTAGTTACCTTGAACAATGATCTAGAATCTATATTTATCTGACGTGAAAATGATGACAACTAATGTTAATGAACCCATACGCTATCTGATAAGGTACATTTCAATTGCAGTGTGTTATCAATTTACTAAACATCGCACAAAATATTTTATAAACACAATTATGTTAAGTTTGAATTTAAGGTTAGTTTACTTTCCGATGTAGAGAAGTTTGACAGGGGACAGTGAAATAAAACTTTAATGCGCATCATCACTGTCAAAATATTACTATCAGGTTCAATGATTTGAAAATTTGACTCCACGAGTGGTACAATCTAAAACCGTGTTCAATATATTGAGTGACTTACCTAATGGGAAGAAACCAAAGGGAGTACCAAGACGCAGATGGGAGGATAGCATTAAAATGGGACTGAAAGCAATAGGGTGTAATGAGGTGGGCTGGATAGAACTAGCTCAAGATAGAGATAGGTAGAGTACTTTTGTAAGTATGCCATCGAACATTTAAGCACCTAATGCCATAATCAGTTGTGCCTGACTTCAACAAACAATTTGGAGTCTTTCTTTCTTCCCCTTCTTGGCCTAGCTTTGTTCAAAGTACGTAGCATGGGTGAGGCTTGAGGTGTTGACAAATAATAGCTTCATCGCTTCAGCCAAAGGATTTCCTAAGCTATGATAGTGAGACTTCTTGGTGAAGCACGGAACTTCTATATCAAGTGGTGTTTACACTCCTAGAGCTAGTTACAGTAGTAATTTAATAGATAGTGATAGTTTGTTAATCGAGGCATCTAGGGGAAGTGTATGGAAAAAAATTCACTTTCCAAGATAAATTAATATGTTCATTTAAAGAAAATAAATATGTCTACAACGTATCCATAGTAAGGTAGGCTATAAAGTGTGACGTGGAAAAAGGTGTTAACCTATCACAATAAGAAATAACATATTTTTCACTGTTCTTAAATATATTTAAACATACCATGTGTTCGTCTGATGCAAAAGTGATGCTGCTAACTAGTCACACGACACTAGAGGCTTGACCCTGAGAATATACTGGAAAAGGGATGGTGCTAACTAGTCACACGACACTAGAGGCTTGACCCTGAGGATATACTGGAAAAGGGATGGTGCTAACTAGTCACACGACACTAGAGGCTTGACCCTGAGGATATACTGGAGAAGGGATGGTGCTAACTAGTCACACGACACTAGAGGCTTGACCCTGAGGATATACTGGAGAAGGGATGGTGCTAACTAGTCACACGACACTAGAGGCTTGACCCTGAGGATATACTGAAGAAGGTGTGGTACTAACTAGTCACACGTCGCTAGAGGCTTGACCCTGAGGATATACTGGAGAAGGGGTGCTGCTAACTAGTCACAAGACGCTAGAGGCTTGACCCTGAGGATATACTGGAGAAGAGGTGCTGCTAACTAGTCACACGACGCTAGAGGCTTGACCATGAGGATATACTGGAGAAGGGATGCTGCTAACTAGTCACACGTCGCTAGAGGCTTGACCCTGAGGATATACTGGAGAAGGGATGTTGCTAACTAGTCACACGACGCTAGAGGCTTGACCCTGAGGATATACTGGGGAAGAGGTGCTGCTAACTAGTCACACGACGCTAGAGGCTTGACCATGAGGATATACTGGAGAAGGGATGCTGCTAACTAGTCACACGTCGCTAGAGGCTTGACCCTGAGGATATACTGGAGAAGGGATGGTGCTAACTAGTCACACGACGCTAGAGGCTTGACCCTGAGGATATACTGGAGAAGAGGTGCTGCTAACTAGTCACACGACACTAGAGGCTTGACCCTGAGGATATACTGGAGAAGGGATGCTGCTAACTAGTCACACGACGCTAGAGGCTTGACCCTGAGGATATACTGGAGAAGGGGTGCTGCTAACTAGTCACACGACGCTAGAGGCTTGACCCTGAGGATATACTGGAAAAGGGGTGTTGCTAACTAGTCACACGACACTAGAGGCTTGACCCTGAGGATATACTGGAGAAGGGGTTTGCTAACTAGTCACACGACGCTAGAGGCTTAACCATGAGGATATACTGGAGAAGGGATGCTGCTAACTAGTCACACGTCGCTAGAGGCTTGACCCTGAGGATATACTGGAGAAGGGATGGTGCTAACTAGTTACACGACGCTAGAGGCTTGACCCTGAGGATATACTGGAGAAGAGGTGCTGCTAACTAGTCACACGACACTAGAGGCTTAACCATGAGGATATACTGGAGAAGGGATGCTGCTAACTAGTCACACGTCGCTAGAGGCTTGACCCTGAGGATATACTGGAGAAGGGATGGTGCTAACTAGTCACACGACACTAGAGGCTTGACCCTGAGGATATACTGGAAAAGGGGTGTTGCTAACTAGTCACACGACACTAGAGGCTTGACCCTGAGGATATACTGGAGAAGAGGTGCTGCTAACTAGTCACACGACACTAGAGGCTTGACCCTGAGGATATACTGGAGAAGGGGTGTTGCTAACTAGTCACACGTCGCTAGAGGCTTAACCCTGAGGATATACTGGAGAAGGGATGGTGCTAACTAGTCACACGACGCTAGAGGCTTGACCCTGAGGATATACTGGAAAAGGATGCTGCTAACTAGTCACACGACAATAGAGGCTTGACCCTGAGGATATACTGGAAAAGGGATGCTGCTAACTAGTCACACGACGCTAGAGGCTTGACCCTGAGGATATACTGGAGAAGAGGTGCTGCTAACTAGTCACACGACGCTAGAGGCTTGACCCTGAGGATATACTGTAGAAGGTGTGGTACTAACTAGTCACACGTCGCTAGAGGCTTGACCCTGAGGATATACTGGAGAAGGTGTGGTACTAACTAGTCACACGTCGCTAGAGGCTTGACCCTGAGGATATACTGTAGAAGGTGTGGTACTAACTAGTCACACGTCGCTAGAGGCTTGACCCTGAGGATATACTGGAGAAGGGATGGTGCTAACTAGTCACACGACACTAGAGGCTTGACCCTGAGGATATACTGGAAAAGGGGTGTTGCTAACTAGTCACACGACACTAGAGGCTTGACCCTGAGGATATACTGGAGAAGAGGTGCTGCTAACTAGTCACACGACACTAGAGGCTTGACCCTGAGGATATACTGGAGAAGTGATGCTGCTAACTAGTCACACGACGCTAGAGGCTTGACCCTGAGGATATACTGGAGAAGAGGTGCTGCTAACTAGTCACACGATGCTAGAGGCTTGACCATGAGGATATACTGGAGAAGAGGTGCTGCTAACTAGTCACACGACGTTAGAGGCTTGACCCTGAGGATATACTGGAGAAGTGATGCTGCTAACTAGTCACACGACACTAGAGCTTGACCTGAGGATATACTGGAGAAGGGGTGTTGCTAACTAGTCACACGACGCTAGAGGCTTGACCCTGAGGATATAATGGAGAAGGGGTGTTGCTAACTAGTCACACGACACTAGAGGCTTGACCCTGAGGATATACTGGAGAAGAGATGTTGCTAACTAGTCACACGACGCTAGAGGCTTGACCCTGAGGATATACTTGAGAAGGGGTGTTGCTAACTAGTCACACGACACTAGAGGATTGACCCTGAGGATATACTGGAGAAGGTGTGGTACTAACTAGTCACACGTCGCTAGAGGCTTGACCCTGAGGATATACTGGAAAAGGGATGCTGCTAACTAGTCACACGACACTAGAGGCTTGACCCTGAGGATATACTGGAGAAGGGGTGTTGCTAACTAGTCACACGACACTAGAGGCTTGACCCTGAGGATATACTGGAGAAGGTGTGGTACTAACTAGTCACACGTCGCTAGAGGCTTGACCCTGAGGATATACTGGAGAAGGGATGCTGCTAACTAGTCACACGACGCTAGAGGCTTGACCCTGAGGATATACTGGAGAAGGGATGCTGCTAACTAGTCACACGACACTAGAGGCTTGACCCTGAGGATATACTGGAAAAGGGATGCTGCTAACTGTCACACGACGCTAGAGGCTTGACCCTGAGGATATACTGGAGAAGGGATGCTGCTAACTAGTCACACGACACTAGAGGCTTGACCCTGAGGATATACTGGAGAAGGGTGCTGCTAACTAGTCACACGACACTAGAGGATTGACCCTGAGGATATACTGGAGAAGGGATGCTGCTAACTAGTCACACGACACTAGAGGCTTGACCCTGAGGATATACTGGAAAAGGGATGCTGCTAACTAGTCACACGACGCTAGAGGCTTGACCCTGAGGATATACTGGAAAAGGTGCTGCTAACTAGTCACACGACCTAGAGGCTTGACCCTGAGGATATACTGGAGAAGGGTGTGCTAACTAGTCACACGACGCTAGAGGCTTGACCTGAGGATATACTGGAGAAGAGTGCTGCTAATAGTCACACCGACGCTAGAGGCTTGACCCTGAGGATATACTGAGAAGGTGTGCTAACTAGTCACACGACGCTAGAGGCTTGACCCTGAGGATATACTGGAGAAGGGTGTGTGCTAACTAGTCACACGACGCTAGAGGCTTGACCCTGAGGATATACTGAGAAGGTGTGTAAACTAGTCACACACGCGCTAGAGGCTTGACCCTGAGGATATACTGGAGAAGGGATGCTGCTAACTAGTCACACGACACTAGAGGCTTGACCCTGAGGATATACTGGAGAAAGGGGTGTTGCTAACTAGTCACACGACCACTAGAGGCTTGACCCTGAGGATATACTGGAGAAGAGTGCTGCTAACTAGTCACACGACGACTAGAGGCTTGACCCTGAGGATATACTGGAGAAGGGTGCTGCTAACTAGTCACACGACGCTAGAGGCTTGACCCTGAGGATATACTGGAGAAGGGTGTGCTAACTAGTCCACACACGATGCTAGAGGGCTTGACCTGAGGAATATTACTGGAGAAGAGGTGCTGCTAACTAGTCACACGACGCTAGAGGCTTGACCCTGAGGATTACTATGGAGAAGAGAGTGACTGGTAACTAGGGTCACACACGACACTAGAGGCTTGACCCTGAGGATATACGGAGAAGGATGCTGCTAACTAGTCACACGACGCTAGAGGCTTGACCCTGAGGATATACTGGAGAAGGGTGTGCTAACTAGTCACACGACGCTAGAGGCTTGACCTGAGGATATACTGGAGAAGGTTGCTGCTAACTAGTCACACGACGCTAGAGGCTTGACCCTGAGGATATACTGGAGAAGGATGCTGCTAACTAGTCACACGACGTAGAGGCTTGACCCTGAGGATATACTGAGAAGTGAGTGCTGCTAACTAGTACACACGACACTAGAGGCTTGACCCTGAGGATATACTGGAGAAGAGTGCTGCTAATATGTCACACGACGCTAGAGGCTTGACCCTGAGGATATACTGGAGAAGAGGTGCTGCTAACTAGTCACACGACACTAGAGGCTTGACCCTGAGGATATACTGGAGAAGTGATGCTGCTAACTAGTCACACGACACTAGAGGCTTGACCCTGAGGATAATACTGGAGAAGGGGTGTTGCTAACTAGTCACACGACGCTAGAGGCTTGACCTGAGGATATAATGGAGAAGGGGTGTTGCTAACTAGTCACACGACACTAGAGGCTTGACCCTGAGGATATACTGGAGAAGAGATGTTGCTAACTAGTCACACGACGCTAGAGGCTTGACCCTGAGGATATACTTGAGAAGGGTGCTGCTAACTAGTCACACGACGCTAGAGGCTTGACCATGAGGATATACTGGAAAGGGTGCTGCAAACTATTCACACGACACTAGAGGCTTGACCATGAGGATATACTGGAGAAAGGTGCTGCTAACTAGTCACAATACGCTAGAGGCTTGACCCTGAGGATATACTGGAGAAGGGATGCTGCTAACTAGTCACACGACACTAGAGGCTTGACCCTGAGGATATACTGGAAAGGTGCTCTAACTAGTCACACGACGCTAGAGGCTTGACCCTGAGGATATACTGGAGAAGGGGTGTTGCTAACTAGTCACACGACGCTAGAGGCTTGACCCTGAGGATATACTGGAAAAGGATGCTGCTAACTAGTCACACGACAATAGAGGCTTGACCCTGAGGATATACTGGAGAAGGGATGCTGCTAACTAGTCACAACAACGCTAGAGGCTTGACCCTGAGGATATACTAGAGAAGGGGTGCGTACTAACTAGTCACACGACACTAGAGGCTTGACCCTGAGGATATACTGGAGAAGAGGTGCTGCTAACTAGTCACACGACCTAGAGGCTTGACCTGAGGATATACTGGAGAAGGGATGCTGCTAACTAGTCACACGACGCTAGAGGCTTGACCCTGAGGATAACTAGGAGAAGGGATGCTGCTAACTAGTCACACGACCTAGAGGCTTGACCCTGAGGATATACTGGAGAAGGTGTGCTAACTAGTCACACGACGCTAGAGGCTTGACCCTGAGGATATACTGGAAAGGGAGTGCTAGCTAACTAGTCACACGACGCTAGAGGCTTGACCCTGAGGATATACTGGAGAAGGGGTGTGCTAACTAGTCACACGACGCTAGAGGCTTGACCCTGAGGATATACTGGAGAAAGGGTGTGCTAACTAGTCACACGACCTAGAGGCTTGACCCTGAGGATATACTGGAGAAGGATGTCTAACTAGTCACACGACACTAGAGGCTTGACCCTGAGGATATACTGGAGAAGGGATGCTGCTAACTAGTCACACGACGCTAGAGGCTTGACCCTGAGGATATACTGGAAGAGGGTGCTGCTAACTAGTCACACGACGCTAGAGGCTTGACCCTGAGGATATACTGGAGAAGAGGTGCTGCTAACTAGTCACACGACCTAGAGGCTTGACCTGAGGATATACTGGAGAAGAGGTGCTGCTAACTAGTCACACGACGCTAGAGGCTTGACCCTGAGATATACTGGAGAAGGGATGCTGCTAACTAGTCACACGACACTAGAGGCTTGACCTGAGGATATACTGGAGAAGAGGTGCTGCTAACTAGTCACACGACGCTAGAGGCTTGACCCTGAGGATATACTGGAGAGGGGTGTTGCTAACTAGTCACACGACGCTAGAGGCTTGACCCTGAGGACATACTGAAAAGGTGCTGCTAACTAGTCACACGACAATAGAGGTTGACCTGAGGATATACTGGAGAAGGGATGCTGCTAACTAGTCACACGACACTAGAGGCTTGACCTGAGGATATACTGGAGAAGAGGTGCTGCTAACTAGTCACACGACACTAGAGGCTTGACCCTGAGGATATACTGGAGAAGAGGTGTGCTAACTAGTCACACGACGCTAGAGGCTTGACCCTGAGGATATACTGGAGAAGAGGTGCTGCTAACTAGTCACGACGCTAGAGGCTTGACCATGAGGATATACTGGAGAAGGGTGCTGCAACATATCACACGACACTAGAGGCTTGACCTGAGGATATACTGGAGAAGAGGTGCTGCTAACTAGTCACACATACGCTAGAGGCTTGACCCTGAGGATATACTGGAGAAGGGATGCTGCTAACTAGTCACACGACACTAGAGGCTTGACCTGAGGATATACTGGAGAAGAGGTGCTGCTAACTAGTCACACGACGCTAGAGGCTTGACCCTGAGGATATACTGGAGAAGGGGTGTGCTAACTAGTCACACGACGCTAGAGCTTGACCCTGAGGATATACTGGAAAAGGATGCTGCTAACTAGTCACACGACAATAGAGGCTTGACCCTGAGGATATACTGGAGAAGGGATGCTGCTAACTAGTCACACGACGCTAGAGGCTTGACCCTGAGGATATACTGGAGAAGGATGCTGCTAACTAGTCACACGACGCTAGAGGCTTGACCCTGAGGATATACTGGAGAAGGGGTGGTACTAACTAGTCACACGACACTAGAGGCTTGACCCTGAGGATATACTGGAGAAGGGATGTTGCTAACTAGTCACACGACACTAGAGGCTTGACCATGAAGATATACTGGAGAAGGGGTGTTGCTAACTAGTCACACGACGCTAGAGGCTTGACCCTGAGGATATACTGGAGAAGGGATGTTGCTAACTAGTCACACGACACTAGAGGCTTGACCCTGAGGATATACTGGAGAAGGGGTGTTGCTAACTAGTCACACGACACTAGAGGCTTGACCCTGAGGATATATTGGAGAAGGGGTGGTACTAACTAGTCACACGACACTAGAGGCTTGACCATGAGGATATACTGGAGAAGGGATGCTGCTAACTAGTCACACGACGCTAGAGGCTTGACCCTGAGGATATACTGGAGAAGGGATGCTGCTAACTAGTCACACGACACTAGAGGCTTGACCCTGAGGATATACTGGAGAAGGGATGGTACTAACTAGTCACACGACACTAGAGGCTTCACCCTGGAGATTGTATGGATAGTGTCACCATCAGAGCAAAATATTTTTAAGACGCTATAAACTCTCCTTGTGAGAAAGCTTTATAAGTCGCGTCAGCATAACCTTCTTGTAGTATATGAGCTGAACGTTGTATTGTTGACTAACTGGCTCTCTGCGAGTTTATTTAATTAATATTGTTAAATAATGTAAATGCACTCTTAGGTTAGCTATAGGTTGCCCTCCCTTGGTGTGACTAGCTTCATGTTGCTGGCTCTCGGTGCATATAGGTGTATCATTATCACGAAGGTAGATCTTAAATATATTAGGGTGTTTCTTTTATATATATATATATTAGGGTGTTTCTTATATATACATATATATTAGGGTGTTTCTTATTTTTATATATATTAGGTTGTTTCTTTTATATATATATGGGGGGTGGGGGGGGGTGAAAAACTCGTATTGACAGAGTCAGTAATGTCTGGGTTACTAAGGATACGTCAAAATGTCAATGTAAGAGAAGTACCTTAAGTTGGTTAGGCATGTTAAGAGGATGTGTGTGGATCGAGTGACGAAGAAAATATATGAAGGTAGAGTATGTGGATCAAAAGAAAGGGGTAGGCCTAAGACGTGGCTAAATGTGGTAGACAAATGTGTGAAAAAGAGAAACATTAATAGTTTTAACAATAAAAGATCCCGTATGATTCTGTGTATGGATGTTGTTGAAGTAAAGGGAGTATTATAGGATAAGGAAGGGTGGAGAAAGTTAGTGAGGATGGATCAAGTTTGGAGTTTTATTTTTTTAGATATAAGCCTATGCAAAGGCTTTGCCTATCCCATAAGGGAATAGCGTGACTAGGTATGTACTGTACGTATGTATATTTATGTATGAGTTTAATTTACTCGATCCAACTTATCAGTAAGGTGAAAATTTCATGGGAAACGTTAGTTAGCGAGCTTCTCCAAGCATTCCTCGTCTGGGAAGTTAATTGAAAACTGGAAATATACGAGAATTGACATTTATATTACGTAATGTTTGTCGGCGAAATTACTTCGGAAACCTAGCGGTTATATATGTTCTATGACCGCCACAAGTTGGACCTTCTATAACAAATCCAGAATACCTTACTTGGTTAATGTGGAGCTAGACAAATAAAATCGGTTTACCCCAAAAACATTATATTTCAAGTCTTAGCTGAAATTAAAGTAATAGCTTACGTTTTGTCTACAACAATTTTGCAAGTAAATATATATACACTTACAAAATTGGTTATAGATCAAGTGTGTACGTACACACACACAACACACAACACCACACACACACACCCCACACACCACCACACACACACACACACACACACACACACACACCACACATATATAATATATATATATATTTTATATATATCAACGGTACAACTGACCGTTCATATAATTATATTATATATACAATATATATAAACGGTACAACAAGCGATGTTATTACCAGGGAGTATATTTTATATTAGCGTTACCCGCCTCGGTGGCGTAGTTGGCTAACGCGCTCTTCGTGTTGAGCTCGACTGCTGAGGATGGGGAGATCGAGGTTCGAATCTCGGTCGGGTGAACTGGGGTGGATTTTCCTAAATGGTTTTCCACTCTCCCTCCACACAAATGCGGGTTCACTTCCTCTAATTCAACCTTCCTAATTCCTAATCCATTAGCGTAATTAGTACTTAAAGCGTATAGCCCGAATGGGTAGTAAGACGCGGTGCTAAATATTATTATTATTATATTAGTGTTTAAATCATCATTAAAACTACACGGCCGGAGTAGTAAGTGCACCTGGCTACGAGCTTAGAAGTCCAGGGTTCGATTCAAGACTGGTGCCCTTGAGTATTTTTCCCAAAAGGGAACCACCCTAACGATCACTAAGGTTTGATTAGTTAGGTTTAATTTTTTTTTTCCCCTGGTTAACCTCATACTCACCATCACCTTATTCTCGGACATGGGAAAAAGCTCCACGGAAA
>JBCFYV010000796.1:0-65624 GCA_039000515.1 Timema cristinae
ATATCAAATGTTTTAACATTATAGGTTCACTTTCATGTAATTGTTCGCAATCAATTGGACAAAGTCTCATGCCATGTATTTTTTGTTTCCATTTTTTTATATTATATATTTAAAAAAAATCTCAACAGTTTAATTCATAAAACAGTACAGTAAATAAATATTTCTTTCTACACCAGATTACAGGTCAAGATTTATATGTATGACTATATTTATTTGATATTAAAAAATATTTTTTTTATTCATAAGTGTTTGTTTTTCATTTTCAATCACTTGTACTTTAGCCATTCATTGAAATTGTAATGCCTATTTTACTAAACTATATTATATTTATGAAGAATCATGACTTTTATTACATCAGAGAGTTTGAATCCTATTTGGAAAGTTATTATAATTCTTGAAATAAAAGGTAATATTTATATATTTTTTTTATTCTTGGACAAGTTTATATTCTATGTTCAAGAAGGTACATTTTCACTTTTCATTATTAGAATTATAATACATTTTCAATTGTGTCTTAAAGATTCCTGGTGACAAGACAATCATAAAACTTTACCAAAGTGAGTATATCCTATTTCTGATAGGAATGAAAATCTGAGAGGCCTTTTTTCCTATTAAAATTCTATCATATAGTAGAATTTTTGTAGGGAAAAAACGTTTCACACACACATTCCGGGCAGAAATGGTTTTTTTTGTAGGACAGTAGTTAAGCATTTCTACGCTCGTAACAAATCTAGTTTATAGTCTGGCTAATAGAGGGCTCTTATATTAAAAATCTCCGCTAGATCTCTCGCTCAATTAGTACTCCTGCCATCCGCTAGGAGTTGGCTGTTTCACGGAAGACTAGAATAACCTCGATGCGTTCCTATATCTAGGTTATTCTACGGAAGACCTTTACTTTTATCTATGCCTTTAACCTGGTCGTCAACAACATGGGGTTGACACTGGGATAGTAAAATTTTGTATGATGTTTCTTCCCTTCTCCCCCTTGCCCATATTCTTCATGTAGTGCTCACATATTTGTCTAGAGCTCGCACCAGTCGAAATATATTTGACTCTTTTTCATTAATTTTAATTAAAAATCCTTTATTTCTATTTTTTCCTGTATTGAAAATGTATTTATTTTCAACATAAATTTTAATTTTTATTAAATACATATTTATTTTTCTTCATCATGTAAATTTTGAAATGATTTTAGACCCACCGAACACATTACCAATATTTGACTCATTGTTTGACTCCATCTTAACATATTTTTCATTGTGTTCTTTAGTTAAACTATATTTTTGTTATATAGATTGGTCTCCTTTTGACTTATTTTGCGTTTTCAAATTCATTTGTATTATTTTCAAGGATGTTTTCTCCTTAGTTAATATTTTGTAATTAGTGTTAATTTTCAATTGTTTATTATATGTTTGGTTTTAATTTTTATTAAATACATATTTATTTTTCTTCATCATGTGAATTTTGAAATAATTTTAGACCCACCGAACACATTACCAATATTTGACTCATTGTTTGACTCCATCTTAACATATTTTTCATTGTGTTCTTTAGTTAAACTATATTTTTGTTATATAGATTGGTCTCCTTTTGACTTATTTTGCGTTTTCAAATTCATTTGTATTATTTTCAAGGATGTTTTCTCCTTAGTTAATATTTTGTAATTAGTGTTAATTTTCAATTGTTTATTATATGTTTGGTTTTTTGTATTTGAATATATATATTTTGACTTGTATTGACAGTGGAATTTATAATTAGCGTATCTCAGTCCCACTTGGTAGTTTTATTTACGTTAATATAAAAACAATGCTAGTCGTCCACAATTGCTTTGGGACAGGATGCTACGGATCTTCCATGATAAATCCTGGCTTGACATTTTTCCGATTTCC
This sequence comes from Timema cristinae, assembly GCA_039000515.1. Taxonomy (NCBI): domain Eukaryota; kingdom Metazoa; phylum Arthropoda; class Insecta; order Phasmatodea; family Timematidae; genus Timema; species Timema cristinae. The sequence continues at coordinate 1,890 of JBCFYV010000796.1, forward strand.
AACATGGGACAAATTGAGGTAATCTTATTTATGTTTATTATATTTTTTAACTGCCGAGTATGATACAGTTATTAATTAAGCATGATTACCTTGTGAATCCTGGCTCACTAAATAGTACACCAGTACAGTAGTGTGCTGGGATTTTTTATTTTATTTATATTTTTTAATATAAATACACACAAGATAGTATGGTTACTATGATATTAAAATAAAATGGTAAAATTAATCTCTATAGTTATGTTACATATATTAAGGAAAAAGTATTTTAATATATTATAACAGTTAACATTTTTATTATTATTAACCATCCCAAAGGAACAAAACATAATCTCTTGGATATAAATGACATATTTTTAATTAAATTATGAAATTCAGTCAACGCTCAATAACTCATACTAAAGGGTCGGGGGCCTGTTCGAGTTATGAAAAGTCCGTCTTATCGAGGGGAAATAAAGTTGTGCCTAAAAAATTAAAACTTATATTTATCTAAAGTAATATACTTTAATGTGACGAGGTAAACTATACATATCAGATAAGAGACATACACAAATAACACAGTTAGGTATTCAAATGGGGAAGGTTGACATTACAATAGGCCTATAGTACTACTGGCAAATTATCTATATACTGTACTGTATGTGCTTACTTACTGACCTATTTCAGTAGACCTAGGCCTATTACACAAGCATGATGGTGATAGGTTTGCCACTGTGATGATATTTTGCTTAGTAGACCTAGGTTTGAAGAAGCTGTCAATATTCTTCTGTGAATATTTTTGGTGTTGCTTCTTATTGATGATTTGTGAAATTATTGAGCTCTTCAACCCTCGTTCACAACTTGTGAATGTGTGGAATGCCAGGCCTCCACTGTGGTTCGGATTCCACGTTAAACTGTAGGTCCTCTATTTCATCTCACAATTACGCTACCATTGCACATTAGCGTATGTGCACATAACCTGAATGGGTAGTAAGACACGGTGCTAATAATAATAATAATCATAATATAGGCAATACATTCTTTTATGAGTCAATTTAATGGCATATAACACAACCAGGGAGTAAGACATGGTGCTAAAAAAAAAGAAACAATAGTTCTAGTTAACAGTAGGCCTATTATTTGGTTCATGATTGGCAATACTTATAGAAGAAATTATTTGTTTGTTTACAGTTTGAGGAAATAAAATATAAACACTAGACTATTGGTTAATTTTTCCAGGTATCTGAAATGGGTAGACGTCTCCCAAAATCGACTCTTGATGGCCCAAAGAGAGAAGTTTATTTATGCACACACTTGTGCATCTCATTTTGATGCGAGTCAATTTCGGACACCTCTGCAGGACAAGCTGGTACATAAAGCATAAATTGTTGAGGGCTAGTTTACTGATGAGTGATTTTTTTCAAAAACATAAAATATTTTAAAACATGCTTTAACAATTTGTTTCAAAATTGGTATCTTGGGCCTTAAGCCTAATCATTGTGTTTGTGGTAAAAAGTTGCTTAAGGGTATTTTACTGATGCTTGATTTTTCAGCAATAGTTATGATACATTTATATATGATTGTGTTGTATCGTTACTTAATGTATTTGGTAGTTTTCAATGGATTTGCAGATTTACCATGGAAATTGATATAAAGGGGTTTTGTAGCCCTCCATTACCCCGCTAAATTGAGAGTTGACTTTTTTTTATATCTATTACAATATGGTAGGGATGAGGGTGGCAGTTTATCAGAGAAAATGCACCTGAATCAGCGAGGGAAATCACATGCTAATTTCATTATTGTAAATTATTATTCACGATTTGTGTGGGCTACTTAGTCTATAGGCCTACAGTACATATACAATAATTAAGATTGGTTAACATGTTTTAAAATCAAGTAAGACATTGTAGATAGGCCCCACCACATTTAAACTAAAAAAAAAATGTATTTTTGGTATTTACACTTTTTTTCTTATTTCATTCCGTTTAGGGCATGCAGCAAATATAATCAATTTTTCTTTCTAGAAAATGTATGTCATTCATTTCTCATCTGTTTTCAAAATAATTTTTAAACATGTGTTTAATTACCACTCTTTCATTTCTAAAACTTTATTTAAAACAAAATTTTATGTCCCTATAATTATATTTAAATATCTATTAGGTGTCTGGAAAAATGAAAATTTCCTCTGGAAAACCTGGAAAAAAGAAGGAATTTTGTAATAAGAAAATAGTGGCAACCCTGTTGTTACTAATTTTTTTAAACTCCTTGTCGAACTAGAGCTACATACAAAACAATTCCCGAAGTGATAAAAAACGTACTCCCAAACTAACTTACCAAGTAAAAATATATTTAAAAAAAACTTAACATGAAAAATGTTTAAACCATGTATTGACTCTATAAAAATTAACTCAACATTCAAGGGATTTAGAATTAAATACCTACTGATTAAGATCAGCCCAGTATGTTGTGAAAGTTTGTGCCAAATACAGTTGAAAATAGTTCAGGAACTAAGAGTTTCTCAATCTTTACTTGATAAAGACTTTCCAAGGATTAAGCAAAAGTATTTAACAAATTTATCCCAAACAATCCTCAAAAATAGACATCTAACTCACTTGTATTTGAAGATTAGAGGATTGATACTCTCTTTTTACTTTCTCGCTATCTTACAGGTAGAGAAAATATGGTGATCATAAAAAAAAATCGAACTCAAGATTTTGATGAATCTTGACGTTTCATAACTCCCTGGATCTGAAAAAATGATTTTGAATTTCAGTCGGTCTGTCTGTACCTCCAACTAGACCCTAAACTATTTTACTGATCGAGCTAAAAACTTGGTATCTAGGGTTTTCATAGGGTTGACCTGAGAGGTTTTTGGATTTGGATATCTACCCCTAAAATTAAGGGTAGTTTACTGAAGGAGGAAAAAACTGGCTATTTTCATTTTCCCATGAAAACTTTTTAACAGAAGCGTTAATTTCCGTATTTCTGCAACTATTTGAGATACTAAATAACTTATCATTGCAAAATTGTAGTACTATTAAAAATAAAAAACTTTAATTTGACATTTTCTAAAACCAACAGTTTCTGAGATATTGGCGAATATAGTCTATTGATACAATTTTATGAGTTTTAGTTGTAAAGAGATACTGCGGGGTTCCGTACCATTTATTTTTATTGGTTTCCGAATGTTTTCAAGGTTTGACCTCATTTTTTGTCCATGATATCCTTGTGATTCCTTGATAACATAGAAGTGTTCAAATTAACTTTGTCTTAATGTCTTTTTTAACGGTCTTCTACCCTTCAAGGCTTTGCTCATTTTATTACATTGGTGGGGGAGGTATAATTTAGTTTAAATATACCCTTTTTTGCATGGAGGGGGAGGGTAGAAATGCTTAAGAAAATTTACAGCTAGTTTACCAGACTGGTATTTGAATCCCGACCTCATCACCGGCGAACCAAACGAGCATACAATAAAGACTGCACACCTGTCGATAGCCAACTTGTTTTAGCTGCAGTAAATTAGGTTTTATAATTGTTAATTTCTCTTTGAATTTTACACCTTCTCTAACGCCATTGTAACCTCTTTAAATAATTTAACTCAACAGACATTTCAACCCCCACCTCCCCAGCCCTGAAACAAGTGAGTGAGCAATTGGTTGGAAACAACTATTCTATCGCTAATTAAACAAAACAAAATGATTAACAGTTGTTTTATTACTTGATTATCGATGACCTTGTGGTCTAGGGGTAAGGAGTAGGACTTCTGTGTTGGGGGTCTGGGGTTCAATCCTTGGTCCCGGCACAGATTTATCTGATTACCAAACTCTTCCTTCACCTCTGTCTGACAAGACTTGTATTAATCACAACTTGTGAATGTGTGGAATGTCAGGATTCCACGTTAAACTGTAGGTCCTCCATTTCATCTCACAATCACCCTTACGTATAACCCGAACGAGAAGTAAGACGCGGTGCTAATAATAATAATATTACTTGATTGATTTTCTTCATGTTAATATTATGTTCATGCCAAATAAATAAACATAGATGGTGATTTTAATTGGGATTATTTTTTTTTATATTAAGACATGTACACTTATTTGTATTTGAAAAATATTGTGTACTTTGTGAAAAAATGTGTAAGTTTAAATTTTTAAATAACTATAGATTATTTTAAACTTAGTTTGCTTTTTAATTATATTTCCTTAAACATTAATTTAAACTTGATGTGTTGATTCTAGTTTTTCTAGAAATGGTTAAAGAACTATATTGTGCCAACCATTTTCACTTGAACAGATTTTATTAAAAAAACTTAATATTGACCCAATGTAAATAATTTTTGTAGAAACCAATATTTATTTAAATTCATTTGGTCTTAAAAATATTTAAAAAAAATTGTTCAAGTGAAATGGATTAGCAGAACTAATAGTAAAAATAAAATCAAAATAATAGTAATAATAGTAGTGCTACGCAATTAAAATACCTACTGAGCCACCGAGACCGCTATTTAATACAACAAAAGTGCTCACATATTTGTCTAGATAGTAGCACAAATGCGGAAAACTCCATACAAACATTTTAACATAGACTTAACAGATCTTTCGTGTTATCCTGATCAGTGGTCAACAATCTCTAAATAAATAATCTCTGCAATAATGAATGTTTACGCCGCGTAGATTGTTTTTATTTAGTTTTTGTAATTCCTAGATTAAATTAATTTGTAATATTAATTGACATTTTAAAATATGAATAATAAGGGCGATGCGTTTTGGGGTCACTTAATAAGTACAGAACATTTTGGCAGAGAAAGTAAAAATTATAGTATAGTTTCAAAACATGAATTGAATGATCCAAAGTTCAATGAATGTACACAAGCGGGGCACTGTATGATTTATGCTAAAAGTGAAGATAAAATATTTGAGCTGTATGATTCTAGAGCTATTGTCTTGGTAAGTTGAAAACTTAATTTTATGGTTTTATTACTCAAACACATTTTATTCTAATTAATTTATTTAATATATAAAAGTGTGTTGACGCCAACATTGTTGTATGGATGTGAAGCGTGGGTTTGTCAAGAGAAACACAAGAGCAAGGTTAATGTTGTTGGAATGAGATATCTAAGAAATGTGTGTGGAAAAACTCGAATGGACTAGGGATAGGAAAAACTGCTCTTTCAGTGGAGCAGGAGCAATCTGCTATTGTTCCACCACTGGAACCGTTCCTTTTACCTGCTCTTTTTTTTGGTCACCGTCACTGTATTCGAACCTACTCCCAACCTTATTTTTTTAGCACCGCATCTACTGCCCGTTTGGGTTATAGGCCTATTTACTAACTTCGCTAATATGTTAGGGATGGGAATAGTTGATTTTAGAAGTGCACCTACATTTGTGTGGAATGAGAGTGGAAAACATCTAAGAAAACCCACCCTCACTTCCTAGAACGTGCACCCACTGAAGCAGGTATCAGCTTTAATATATATTGTTATTGATACCATACTGCACTCATTCATAATACATGTATTAATCACAGTTTGAGAATGTGTGGAATGCCAGGCTTCCACCGTGGTTCGGATTCCACATTAAACTGTAGGTCCTCCATTTCATCTCACAATCACCCTACCATTACATATTAGCGTAAGAGTGTATAACCCGAATGAGTAGTAAGACGCGGTACTAATAATAATAATAATAATAATAATAATAATAATAATAATAATAATAATAATAATAATAATGCACTTATTCTATCAATAATACATTTTATTACTAGTAGCACCCCACCCCCTTATACACCCATTGAATCTCCCCCGGTAACTACGTCCCTGATGCCAGCACACTTTATTCTATATCATATTATCAGATAATTGTTTCCAATACCACTCCATCAATTTTTTTAAGCACCACGTCTTACTACCAGCTCGAGTTATACGCTTAGATACTAACTACTCTAATATGCTAGGGATAAGGAAGCTTGAATTTTAGAGGTAATGTAGCCACATTTGTGTGAGGGGAGGATGAAAAACAATTTTGTAAAAAACCTCAGTATGTCTACAATCAACCAAGATTTGATTCTCGATCTCTCAGTCATTGGCAAACCAGTCTATTGTGAGAGTGATGTCAGAGACAAAGGGTTGAAAACCTTTTTGATATTGTGGTCTGTATGGGTTTAAAAAAATATTGTCAAGTCAATTTAAAATAAGTGTAGTTGGAAAAAAGGTTCAACTTTATTTTCTCATAGCAATTAGTTATTAAATACATTTTTTCAGCACAATTGTTTGGTTGTGGGCTAGATAAAATCAGTCGCTGGGCTGTAGGTTGCTGACCCTTGCCTTTGGCCTAAGCCATTTGATCACCAAGCGGGTTCCTTCACTGCCCATAATCACCGTAGGCTAAGTAATCTAATGTGAGAATACATCAAATAGGCTACTTTTTAAAATGTTTGTATGACATGACTAGATGGTCTTTCTTTAAGCATGTTGACAAGAGTAGGAAGCATGTATCATTGGTTTTGGAAATAGGTTGAATCAAGTTAAAAATAATATGTTATGCCCCAAAAAATTATTTCCCTCCCTCCCTCCCTCCCCTCCACCCAATCGACCACTTTCTCCTTTGGGAGTCGCACCCCACACTTGGGAGCCCTTCAAGGTTGGGGGGTTACCCATGAACACCAGATTTCAAAACCCCTCACCACCCCCAAACCACTTTGGAGAGGGGTCACCTAAGTTTAACAAGATACTTTCAATATTTAACTACTCATAAAATGTTTATCCATTTGTAAATCAAGAAGCTGATACATAGACTACTAACTATTAATGAATACTAGTGTTTTACTAATGTGACAAAAGCTATGTAGCCTTAAAGTTGAGAGTACATTTTCATTTAAAACATGGCTTCACATTTTCTGTCACAACTCAGAAACTACTGGGCCAAATTTTATGATTTTTTTAAAAATGTAATACATCACAATTAGTTCTGTCTCGCAATCATCCTACTGAGTTGTTTGAGATCATTAGTTCTGTCTCGCAATCATCCTACTGAGTTGTTTGAGATCATTAGTTCTGTCTCGCAATCATCCTACTGAGTTGTTTGAGATCATTAGTTCTGTCTCGCAATCATCCTACTGAGTTGTTTGAGATCATTAGTTCTGTCTCGCAATCATCCTACTGAGTTGTTTGAGATCATTAGTTCTGTCTCGCAATCATCCTACTGAGTTGTTTGAGATCATGAGTTCTGTCTCGCAATCATCCTACTGAGTTGTTTGAGATCATTAGTTCTGTCTCGCAATCATCCTGCTGAGTTGTTTGAGATCATTAGTTCTGTCTCGCAATCATCCTACTGAGTTGTTTGAGATCATTAGTTCTGTCTCGAAATCATCCTACTGAGTTGTTTGAGATCATTAGTTCTGTCTCGCAATCATCCTACTGAGTTGTTTGAGATCATTAGTTCTGTCTCGCAATCATCCTACTGAGTTGTTTGAGATCATTAGTTCTGTCTCGCAATCATCCTACTGAGTTGTTTGAGATCATTAGTTCTGTCTCGCAATCATCCTACTGAGTTGTTTGAGATCATTAGTTCTGTCTCGCAATCATCCTACTGAGTTGTTTGAGATCATGAGTTCTGTCTCGCAATCATCCTACTGAGTTGTTTGAGATCATTAGTTCTGTCTCGCAATCATCCTACTGAGTTGTTTGAAATCATGAGTTCTGTCTCGCAATCATCCTACTGAGTTGTTTGAGATCATTAGTTCTGTCTCGCAATCATCCTACTGAGTTGTTTGAGATCATGAGTTCTGTCTCGCAATCATCCTACTGAGTTGTTTGAGATCATTAGTTCTGTCTCGCAATCATCCTACTGAGTTGTTTGAGAGCATTAGTTCTGTCTCGCAATCATCCTACTGAGTTGTTTGAGATCATTAGTTCTGTCTCGAAATCATCCTACTGAGTTGTTTGAGATCATTAGTTCTGTCTCGCAATCATCCTACTGAGTTGTTTGAGATCATTAGTTCTGTCTCGCAATCATCCTACTGAGTTGTTTGAGATCATTAGTTCTGTCTCGAAATCATCCTACTGAGTTGTTTGAGATCATTAGTTCTGTCTCGCAATCATCCTACTGAGTTGTTTGAGATCATTAGTTCTGTCTCGCAATCATCCTACTGAGTTGTTTGAGATCATTAGTTCTGTCTCGCAATCATCCTACTGAGTTGTTTGAGATCATTAGTTCTGTCTCGAAATCATCCTACTGAGTTGTTTGAGATCATTAGTTCTGTCTCGCAATCATCCTACTGAGTTGTTTGAGATCATTAGTTCTGTCTCGCAATCATCCTACTGAGTTGTTTGAGATCATTAGTTCTGTCTCGCAATCATCCTACTGAGTTGTTTGAGATCATTAGTTTTCATCCTGTGGCCTGGTTCAGTTCATTTTTCCCAAGCCATATATTTTCCATTTCATTTTTCATCTCCAAAGAAAGCCGTGCTGCGGTTTTTTATCGCTCAAGAAAATACGCCGACCTTGGACTCATGAACTTTGGCTCGGAGGGCGAACACTTTACACTCCACCCCAAGACCAACAAGTTCAACTAATCCACTAAAAGATCTACGATCATTCTTGAGTTAACGGAATACATCATATCTTCTGCTGTTCTCCAAAAATACGTGACTAGGCCTTATGTGTTTGGTTGTGAACTTAGGCCTACAGATTTCTGGTGTGTAGGCCTTGTCCTTCTATCCTCCTCGCAAGATGGCTACTGGAACATGCAAGATATTCAATATATTGTTAGGAAATAGGGGAACTGAGCAAATAGGCCTATTTTCTAAATCATTAATTAGATAGTCTTAGTATATGGACAGCTGACCTTTTTCATGTCTAATATTAGTTATAAAAGTCTTTGGTAAAAATAATTTATTTTCTTCTTTTTTTAAAAAAAAAAAAGAAATCACAAACATTCTCTATTCACCAATTTTCAATAACACCAGCTTAATAAAAAGAAATACATTGGCATCTTAACTCATATTTGTAACATAGAGGCAATTTAAAATATAAAGTAATTTAGTAATTTGTTTTTCAAGACAGACTCATTACTGTCAAATAAGATAGTTTAGTCATTCTTGCTTATTAAATTGTATTTTTGATTCATGTGATACAAAGAAGAATTACCGTACAAATAGCCTAATTGGTAACTTTACACTCACAGAAGAATGTAATACAAGAGGAAATACCGCCATAAGACTGCAATAAATTAAACAGTGAATAATGTATTAGTAATTCTTGTCAGTTTCAAGGGCAGTAATAGTTATTACATTCAACTCAGCACTGTAATGGAGGTAACTGACAGCTAACAGAAGATTGTTATTGCAAACATTGGCTGAAAGTCAATAATGTTACTCTATGTGGAAATAGTTATTACCTATTTTATTACCAATATTATCAATCAAAAGTATTAATAAATACTTATAATGATACTTGCTTAAGGATTACTGTATATTTGGCTATTTGGTAACTTTGTGATATAAGCTAGCAAAATATATTAATAAAACTATTGGTTTTTGTTTTGCTGTTGTGGCAAGAAATTTGCCATCTTAATTTGTGAAGAGAATGTAGCCTTTTGGAAACAATCATTTTTAAATGAACCACAGACCACAATAAAGAAACATCCAAATGGTTATTTTCATAAGTTAGTGCTTTAATAATGAATAAACAAAAATTTAATTCAAAACAAATAGTTTGTTGAGAAAGTTTAGACTTACAAAAGTGACAACTCAGCACATGTTACACGAGAGTATATCTGGTAACTTTTCCTACTTTTCACCACCACTCCTATGGCAAATCAACTTTATCTTGATTATTTATTATTATATTTATTATAGTATTATTATTATTATATTTATTGTTGTTGTTATTATTATTATTATTATTATTATTATATTCAAAAACAATACACTATGAAAAATGAAATTTTATTTTCTCTACTCCACTCTAAGTTGTCTTAAAATTGAGTTCTAAATTCTTCTGTAAACTTGAAAAACACGAGGAATTATTATGAAGTACACCATTAGTGGCAACCCGGGACCAGGGTTTTGGATTATATTAGTGTTTTTTTTTCAGTTTTAGCATAGTTAGGAAAGGAGTAATAAGAGAAAACTATAATGCAACAATGTAATTCTTGGCAACAATATACATAGCAGGTTGAAACAAGAGACTGTTTGTGTAGAAGGAATAGAAAGAGAGAGGATGGGAGACCATGCTGCTGCAGAATTAATTTGTTTACTTTAATTAAAGATAACATGTAAGAACTATTGTTACCCCATTTGCTTTTTGACAAAGCATTATTTCTAGTGCCTAGCATTAATACCTTAAATTTATATTATGCCAAGTGAGTTGCTAGATGGACATATTACTTTGTTCAACCAATTAAAACATATTTTATCGCTAAGTCTATTGTATAAAATCTGTAATTTCAAAAATTGTGTATAACACCATACAAATCAATGTATGGACTTGAACCAAAAGGTTTTCAACAGAATGACTAACCATTTTCAAAAATTAATTAGACAATTCCTTTTTATACAAAACATAAAGGTTTTTTTAATAAAACCCAAGCAGTTTTTTTTTTGGCTGGGTAAAATTATAACAACCCTGCCCCAGACACAAGGTAATAAGCTTCGGAAGGCATGCATGCCCTATTGTTGGGGAAAGAGAGAGAGAAAGAGAGAGAGAGAGTGCGCCAATACACGTGTACAGGTGGGAAGTGGTTGAGGCATGTTGTATAGGTAGACCCTTTAGTCACCCTTGTACACACTTAAAAACAGAGGATTCAATTTCTGGAAGCTGAAAATAAGGATGGTTGTTTTTGTAACTGAAGAAAGAGAAAATGTTATAATCTGCGTCTAGAGACCTTGGAGATTGGAGGATTAGAAAGCCGGCAAAGGAATATAAACTGGCTATTGTCAGTATTATTTCAAGTGATGTCTAATTTAGGTTTAGGGTATTGAATTGTCTTTCAAAAGAGCTACTCGCTTGTTGACCATGGTATGGTTCCCCCATACACCTCTGCTTACTGCCCTCATCACTGGGGGGAGAGACTGCAAGTGTCAAGAACCCTACTATTCTCAATCTGTCGCCATTTTGGGATCTACTGCTCACTGAGTCCACCAATCATTCGGCGCGAAGCTACGTGGTTCCCAAGGGAGGCTAAAATGTCCGAATAGGAGTTCTAACAGCGACTTAGCTGCAATCAACATAGCTTTCCAAGTACTCACCACTTTCAAGCTTATAGCTTTCAAAGTACTCACCACTCTCAAGCTTATAGCTTTCAAAGTACTCACCACTCTCAAGCTTATAGCTTTCAAAGTACTCACCACTCTCAAGCTTATAGCTTTCAAAGTACTCACCACTCACAAGCTTATAGCTTTCAAAGTACTCACCACTCTCAAGCATATAGCTTTCCAAGTACTCACCACTCTCAAGCTTATAGCTTTCAAAGTACTCAACACTCTCAAGCTTATAGCTTTCAAAGTACTCACCACTCTCAAGCTTATAGCTTTCAAAGTACTCACCACTCACAAGCTTATAGCTTTCAAAGTACTCATCACTCTCAAGCTTATAGCTTTCAAAGTACTCACCACTCTCAAGCTTATAGCTTTCAAAGTACTCATCACTCTCAAGCTTATAGCTTTCAAAGTACTCACCACTCTCAAGCTTATAGCTTTCAAAGTACTCACCACTCACAAGCTTATAGCTTTCAAAGTACTCACCACTCTCAATCTTATAGCTTTCAAAGTACTCACCACTCTCAAGCTTATAGCTTTCAAAGTACTCACCACTCTCAAGCTTATAGCTTTCAAAGTACTCACCACTCTCAATCTTATAGCTTTCAAAGTACTCACCACTCTCAAGCTTATAGCTTTCAAAGTACTCACCACTCTCAAGCTTATAGCTTTCAAAGTACTCACCACTCTCAATCTTATAGCTTTCAAAGTACTCACCACTCTCAAGCTTATAGCTTTCAAAAACCATCATGTGATCTATTAACCAAAGGACCAGTGTTATTGATTAAAACAGAGAATGGATGTGGAATATAATAATATCCTTTTAACGTTGTTGAGCAGTGGAAGATGCACGTCTGGTGGAGATGATCTAAATATACTAGTTATGTGACGGTAGGAGCTCCCCTTTAAAACTGATTGTGTCATTGTGTAATATTGTCAGGAATACATAATATATAACCATAAATAAATCTTAACTAATTAAATATAAATATAATCACACTATCACTTCCCATGGCTTATCAATGGAATGATAAAGAGATTTATTTGTCCTGTTGCACATGATAGTGGCGAAGCTCAAAAATGAGAGCAAGAAATGTTCCCAGAGAACGAAACGCACGGTGCAAAGGTGATGTAGACGAGGGAATGGGGTAAGAAATTCCAGGAAAACTAGGGAATAAGATATCCAACAACCATACAATACAAGGTGAAACTAATAATCCAAGTTAAAGGCATTAATTAGTTTACTAAACACTCGATTAGTTTTAATACATCCCATTTAATTGTTGTGAGCCAAACATTGTATTAGCCTATTCCTAATCCTACAGAAAGAAAAGTCTCTTGAACAACTATGTTAAAGTTTGTATAAATATTGAGTATATAATACAAGGTCATGTTGTTTGTTTTCAGATGCAGATGCGGTTTGATGGTTACATTGGATTCCCTGGAGGTTTGATTGAAGATGGAGAGTCGGTGGTCCAAGGGTTAAACAGAGAACTGGTTGAAGAAATGAATTTAGACATTGTCAAATTTCCAGTTAAAGACGATGATTTTGTTACTGCCCATTTTTGTCCAAATAACAATATATGTTTAAACTTTTATAGCAGAGAAGTATTGTCTGAGGACATAAAACTAATTGAGAGTTCATCCATAAGAGCTGAAGACCATGGTAGTGAGGTTTGTCAGTTAACTTAACTCTAGGACTGGCCACATTTTCATAACCCCAGTTTTAACTAACTTTACTGAATGTCTACCAAATCATTATAATATTTTATCCTCAATTCTCACACTGATTTATTCATCTCTTAAAGATTTGCTGATGAGAGAAAAAGGTTTTTAGTCTCAAACAAATTATTAGTTTCAATTTCTTTTTGTTCATTGCAAACCTGTCCACATATATTGACACTAATGAGAGGGGATTAGGTAGACTTGAGAGTTATTGTATTGGCTTTTGCATGAAGAGATAATGGGGTAATCATTTAGGAAACTCACCAACCAGGATTTGAACCCAAACCTCATCAGTTGCTATATTGCGCTAGTGGTGCATTACACCTTTTGACTACTTATGCAAGCAATCATGGAAAACCACACAAATTTACATCTTTCAAATCTTGTTTGAAAACAATTTTTAAAATGTGATTCAAATGCCTTCTTCAGTGACTTGTTTTTTTGTCTGAAAGCCAATAGAAATAAATATTCATATAATTTCCAATAAACAAAGGTTGACAAGAAATATATTTTTAGTCATAAACAGACACATTTTCCCAGTAGAAAAATGCAAGGCTCTGGGGATTACTTTTGAGCTGAATATTTATTGTTTTAATGTACAGAATAAAAAAGCTCAAATTTGGACATGCAACATTTTGTTTTAGGCCTACATTTAGTGATACACTAAAAGTGGTAATTATTTTATCTCATTATAGAATATATTTTTTTAAATGCATTGTTTTATTTGCCACACTCTCACCTAGATTATTTTTATTATTTAGCACTGTGTCTTACTACCTACCTGTTTGGACTATACACTGTTAGTTTATTATTAGTTAAAAATTGATTAAATAGAAATAGTTTTCTTAATACTTGTGTCTATTGTTTTGTGCAGTGTTTAAGAGTCTGATTTGCACAAAAGAAAGTTCATTACTAACAGACACGAAGAGAGATAATGTATTCTGGAACTGTCTAGGTTCTAGGTACATTCCGTGTCCCTCTATACACAATGGGGGATGGCTACCGAGGTTTCCCAGCATTCCTGACCAATAACTTCGCTGGGAACTCCAAACAGCAGCTGACTTATTCACTGGTCCATTTAGGAATCATGTCTGCACAAGAAATAGATGAAGCTGAAAAGGCGAAACCTCTCCACGTGGATTCAAATTAACATTTGTTTATTCTAAACTATTGGGTGCATTATGAGGGCTAAAATTTGGAGCTACTGTGTTGTTAAAGTTATTGGGTGAAATATTTGGGTTTAAGTGTGCTAACTATGTTCAAAATACTGCAGTATTTTAATAAACTATTATAGTTCACAGTTCATCTAAATTTTGTGTACAATTTAATTTAGTTTTAAAATGGATCACTTTAGTTCAATTATACCATGTATTATTAAAAAAATAGCTAACTTTTATTAAGATGAAACTATTTTGAATTTGTGATATTTACTTTATAAGTCTTACTTGTTTTAGTTTCATGTATGGTGATAGTAGGTGGACTCAAGAAGAGAAACAAAGTATACAATTTCACTCAAATGAAATTATTCTTTGATATTCATACTCAACATTAAGAATAAAATTTTACTTTTATTGTCTTGACCTTTTATTTTAAAAGTAGAACCTAAAGTCTTCATTAAGTATAACTACAATGATTATAAAATACCAAAAATACATACCTAACCACGCTGTTCCCTAACTGGGTAGGCAATAAACTGTGCAAATAGTTCAAAAAAAACTGTGTACTTAATCCTTCCTCACTAACTTTCTCCACACTTCCCTATCCTTGGAAATTCCCTTCACTTCAACAACATCCATACACAGAGTCATACATGCTCTTTATTCTTATAACTCTTAATGTTTGTCTTTTTCACACATTCGTCTATAACATTTAGCCACATCTTACATGGCCATGAACCACACACTCTACCTTCATATATTTGCTTCGTCACTCAATCCACTCACATCCTCTCAACATGACCAAATCAACATAAGAAGACACTTCTTTCACATTGACCTATTGTATTACCCCCTCAAACCGCACTCCTTCAGCATCCATTCATTACTGACACTGTACATATAAGTGTTTCCACATACATTTCTTAAATATATCATTCCAACCACATTCATCTTGCTCTTGTGTCTCTCCTGACAAATCCACGCTTAAAATCCATAAAACTTTGTTGGCGTTATTAATACACTATTTTATAAACTGCAATCTTTGCCTTTTTTCAATACTACTTCATTGTTCACAATTGTCCACATACATCCAACTTACTCTCCGATATGCATTCACTTGTCTGTCGATTTCACCATCTATCCTTCCACTTTTACAGAACATTCTGCCAAGACACACAAAATCATTCACTTGTTCTAAAAAAAATTCTATTTATACTAAGCTAACAATAATTTCCTAATCCGTTCTTATCAAAAACTATCACCTTAGTTTTGGAGACATTTCTAATATGAAGATCCATTCTGCCTCACCACATTTAAATTATTTAATGCATTCTACAAGTCACTTTCCTTTCTAGTCATTAATATGACATCATCTGCATATAACATCACTCTCACACTCACATTGTCCATTTTGACACCAACCGCGTCCTTTCAAGCATCCCTCATACACTTATCCATGAATACATTAAATAACCACGGAGACATAACACAACCTTATTTAACACACCTGTTCAAAGTCAAACCACTCGCTCAAAGCTCCATCCACACTAATGAACGCCTTACTCCCACCATACACTGCCATAGTTGCATCCACACCATAACCTCTAAAACATTCCATAACATACTCATATTCAAATGATTGTACACTTTCTCCAGATAAACAAATACACAATAACATTTGTTCCTTACTGCCATACACAAAAATATAAATATAATTATATAACTGGAGACTGAAGGCTTTTATGTTATTTAGGATATAGATGAAATGTAGTAAATAAAGGGCGCTAATGAATAACTGCCCCGTTTGGAGTAGGAAATAAGGAAAATGGGCAAGTACATGATATGTAGTAGTAAAATATCAAACAGATTATCCAACTTTATAGCTGTTAATTATTATTATTATTATTATTAGCACTGCGTCTTACTACCCATTTGGGCTATACACAAACATAGCTGTTAATTCTTCAGTAGTAAACATGGATTCTAATTCTAAATGATGGCTTTAATAGTAAAGCTATTATATTTGATAATTACGGTTAGAGCCGCATCTAAATATATTCTGATCATAATATACACAGAGTTGAAGGTGGCTGCATTATCTGATAACTTGTTATGTTAATTGATTACACACATGTAGCCGACAATTTTCACACATCAATCACAGACTTTGCCTTAAAAATATGAGTGTAGAATGACCCTGTGCTCGGGACAATTCCTGGATAGCTCAGTGGTTTGAGCATTGGCACACTAAGCCAAGGTCCAAGGTCCGTGTCCAGGTGTCATTTTTAAATTTAAAGAACTAATCCTAAAGCTTGTAAACAATAGTTTTATAAGTTAGACATGAGCCACAAATAGTAACCAATCATTTGAATACTTAAATACAACAATTATTGTAGCTGAGGTAGACTTTTCTTTATGCCTATTTGTATATTAAATATATAGCGGGTGAGCTCAGGCAACAGAACTAAGTAATCAAATAGCAAATATTATACCTAAATATCTGATGGCTTCATTTTCACCTCTTTGATGACAAATAACGTTGATAATGTGCCGTTATTTCATATTAAAGTAGAATGAAATATATTTCAGTATTTAAAAAAAAGTCTATGAAGAACAGGTTCTACACCACCAGCTGAACTAAAAGACAGTTTTAATCAATAAGTTATAGCATCACATCTTACTACCTGTTTGAGCTAAAGGCTTATGTACTAATTACTAATGGTTTTAGCGATTAGGAAGGTTATATTAATAGAAAGTATACCCACATTTGTGTGGAGAGAGGATGGAAAGCCATTTTGTAAAAACCACCCTTATTACATCTGAGATTCGAACCTTGATCTCCCCAGCATCGGTAGTAGAGTCTACTGCAAGAGTAGCACGTTAGACCGCACAACCACAGAAGTGGATTAAAGGAAAGCAAAACTTTGGTTAACCAATTTTTTTTTGTAGCTGAGATGATGCTATATACATAAGATAAATGGAGAACTTTATTACTCTTGAAATGCTTACGGCAGTAAACTAAAACTATTTAACTTGAATTATTATTATTAGCACCACGTCTTACTACCCGTTCGGGTTATACGCACTTACGCTAATGTGTAATGGTAGGGTGATTGTGAGATGAAATGAAGGACCTACAGTTTAACGTGTAATCCGAACCACGGTGGAGGCCTGGCATTCCCCACATTCACAAGATGTCTTGTCAGAGGTGTAGGAAGGGTTTGGAAATCAGATAAATCTGTGCCGGGACCGAGGATTGAACCCCAGCCGCCAGCATAGAAGTCTGACACCTTACCCCTAGACCACCAGGTCACCCCTCTTTAACTTGAATTAATTATTTATTATATAATGTAACAAGATATACTGGATTGCTAATGATAGGGAGATTGGTGGTCAAATGGTCTAAGTCGTCACTCTGACAATATACAGGATTGCTGATGACAGGGAGATTGGTGGTCAAATGGTCTAAGTCGTCACTCTGACAATATACAGGATTGCTGATGACAGGGAGATTGGTGGTCAAATGGTCTAAGTCGTCACTCTGACAATATACTGGATTGCTGATGACAGGGAGATTGGTGGTCAAATGGTCTAAGTCGTCACTCTGACAATATACTGGATTGCTGATGACAGGGAGATTGGTGGTCAAATGGTCTAAGTCGTCACTCTGACTATACAGGATTGCTGATGATAGGGAGATTGGACTTAGAATCCTGGTTGGGTGTACTAAAGGTGATTTTTCCTAAATTATTTCACATCCACGCAAATGTGGATGCATTTTTATAAACAACACCTTCCTCATATTTTACTGGCATAACTAATACCGTAGTTAGTAAAGATATTTGACTTTCAAAAGTAAAGAAATGATCTGTTGTTCATTCTCGTCATGAGAAGATGAGAGTGGCTGGCATATTACCACAGGCTGGAAACAGTTGAGGAGTGATGCATAACAGTCACAGGTCATGTCACAACATATTACCACAGGCTGGAAACAGTTGAGGAGTGATGCATAACAGTCACAGGTCATGTCACAACATATTACCACAGGCTGGAAACAGTTGAGGAGTGATGCATAACAGTCACAGGTCATGTCACAACATATTACCACAGGCTGGAAACAGTTGAGGAGTGATGCATAACAGTCACAGGTCATGTCACAACATATTACCACAGGCTGGAAACAGTTGAGGAGTGATGCATAACAGTCACAGGTCATGTCACAACAAATTAAATAGTCATTATGTTTGAAATTAAAAAGAGATATGCTCTTTTAAACTTAAGGACTTTTTTTCTGGCTATTCTACAAATATTAATTGGGTCATATAAACCTATTTCAGATGCTCTAAGTCACTTGAATATAGTTTTAAGCTGTCCTTCTTTTTCACAGTTTTGACTAATATTGCAAATAATTTTCTCTGTTGAGACTAATCATATTCAACGGCACCCATAAATATATTAAGGCTAGCTGCCAATGGGATGAAGTGATTCATGCACAATTTCACACTTATTGTCAGAATTTGGTGAAGATTGTGACTGTCTTGATTAATTATGATTTATCTCAAGTCAACACGACTGTAATCACCAGTGTATCGTTTAAAAACATTTACAAAAATTTGTAATTAATGTACAAAACTAAATTAAATATGCACTTTACAAATAGAAGCAAAAAATATTTAGGTAAAGAAAAGTATTTAACAACTAAACTAATGCATTCTGATAAATAGGATTATTGATTTACAAATAGCTACAAATAGATAATGTATCTTACACCTTAGCTCAGTCTATCTACTGAGTTAAGGGTCCCGGGTTCGAATCCACGCATGGCCGAAAAAAGTATCATTGGTGTAATGTGGGTTTACCCTTTCACAATGATAAATTAATAGCCGGGGACTGGATGTTGTGCCTGTCCTAGTCTTAAGATAGATTATAAGGCATGTGAAGCTACGACAGGACTAGCAAGGAGGTGGTAGAAAATATATGACGAATAAAACACTGACCCAGGCAACAGGCTGGAATATCTTCTCATTTATAACAACTATGCGCTGACATTTTTAATGTATTTTTTTTAGTATTTATACATTTATAAAATATCGCTAGTAATGCATTTGTTATGACCGGTCACCAGTTCATAGAGGATGGGAGCCCACATACCCATTTAAATAATACCAGAGATGTTTTCTAATCTATAACTAACAAGTTTAATAACATGGAATATAACATATACAATTATTTACAAAAGATTATACCTGATTCATGGTAACTGTTCTCGGGTAAACTAATCTAACTCTATTATATTCTCAAAACATTCAGAGGTCTTAAGTTAGACAACATCCTCTGCTGAAATACCGGGCACAACTGTGCTGCTAGTCAGTCAGTTTGTTCCTAACTCTATTATATTCTCAAAACATTCAGAGGTCTTAAGTTAGACAGCATCCTCTGCTGAAATACCGGGCACAACTGTGCTGCTAGTCAGTCAGTTTGTTCCTAACTCTATTATATTCTCAAAACATTCAGAGGTCTTAAGTTAGACAACATCCTCTGATGCAATACCGGGCACAACTGTGCTGCTAGTCAGTCAGTTTGTTCCTAACTCTATTATATTCTCAAAACATTCAGAGGTCTTAAGTTAGACAACATCCTCTGATGCAATACCGGGCACAACTGTGCTGCTAGTCAGTCAGTTTGTTCCTAACTCTATTATATTCTCAAAACATTCAGAGGTCTTAAGTTAGACAACATCCTCTGATGAAATACCGGGCACAACTGTGCTGCTAGTCAGTCAGTTTGTTCCTAACTCTATTATATTCTCAAAACATTCAGAGGTCTTAAGTTAGACAACATCCTCTGATGAAATACCGGGCACAACTGTGCTGCTAGTCAGTCAGTTTGTTCCTAACTAGAATTTACATGATTTACATGAAGCCATTGTCTCAAGACTAGGAATGTAAGCTAGGCAGCCGTCCTATGTTGCAACAATACCTAGTCTCACTCTGCAATTCTTAGTTTTAGTGTACACTCTGTTCCACATGTTGTTGGCTTCAAACAAAGTTATTACAAACGCCTAAAAATGACGCAAACCAAAAAAATACAGCCTGTCAAAATATGATCAAATAATTACCTATAAAAATATTTCTCCAATCAGGGGATCATGAACAGTATTTATGTACACATGATGTACCAAAAATAAAAGGTTGACATGTCATAAAAGTACAACCCCTGGTGATCAATACTTATCATCTTCTCACATGTGGAGCAGTAGTCCCATATTTCTGTTTGATTTGTTTGCCAAATTTATTAATGACACACTTAATTTTGATGGATTTATTGAGAGTCAAACATTCTGACATTCAATAAATATTGGGCTGATTTCACTGACATTGGCCAGTAATGAGACAAATATCTTGCATAGTAAAAATGATGGTCATTAATAAATATGAAAGATAGCTATCCAGCTTCCAAACAGTTTGGTTCTCAAATCAGAATCTAATGTAATTCACATTTATTTAGAATCAACTCCCATAGGCATGTTTGTGTGACTCACCAACATTTTTTAAGGAACTTAAGGAAAGAATTATGGAAAAAGTTGAAGCAGTTCAACAAGAAACATTGCACAGTCATATTAAGCTTTGAGGCATGCATAAACCATACAACAATTTATTGGATATTGTGGCGACCATTTTAAGGACATTGTATGGAAAATAATTTAAGGGTGTGTAGGAAATCGTCAATCTTTTGTTGTTATTTTAAGTCTAATTTGAAGCACTTACAGTCAAAATAGTAAAGAAATAGTGTTATTTAATGTGTTAATACGTTCTGCCCCACCCTGTATATTAAAAGCCTGACATCAATAGGCTTACTCCCTGTCTTCCTGTACACCAGCATTGCTCGTCATTAATAGTGAGAATTTTATGTGACACTTATCTAGGAATTAAATATTTGGTTATTAGTTTTTTAGTATTTTAATGTGAATGACATTAAAAACAGACATAATGGTCAAATGAAAAAACTTGTATAAATAATTTACGATATTTTTTCAAACTATCATAGTATAACCACATTTTATTTACAATAAAATCCACTCGTTTTGAAATGTTCCCACCTTAGACAAGCAGTAGGAGAGCGCTCAGTACGGCATGCTGTCTAAGCCTGTGTTGAGAGAATAGTTTCTATACATCCCCCCCTGTGCTAACACCGTACTGAACTTGTGCGCTGTGGGGTAGAAGGTCGTGGGCACTGTATGAATGGTCGGCGGGTACCAACCGTACTCTTGAGATGTTGTCTGATAGAATGGATGAGGGGGTGTACCACGCTGGCAACCATAACCAGAGAACCAGTCTAGAAACAAGTGAACCAAATACTTACAATAAATTAAAGTCCTACCCTAATTTACAGTAGCGCATTTCTCACCAGGATCCAACACCTTAGCAAAGTCGGTAATGCATCAGTCTACTGAGCTAAGGGTCCCGAGTTCGATTCCCGGCAGGGCCCAAAAATGTATCATTGGTGAAATGTGGGTCTACCTTTTCACAGTGATGAATTACTGGCCGGGGACTGGCTGTTGTGCCTGTCCTAGCAAGCAGGTTGTGGGAAATATATGGCTTGGATAAAAAACTGAGCCAGGCCAGACTGAAAACTGATGGATGTAAAGTAAATTTCTCACCAGGGTGATCAAAGCGTTGTGGTAAGTTGGCTGTGTGGTAGTAATCCGATGTTAGGGTGCCATCCACTGGGACATCAGCTCGTGGTGCGGCCATTCCGTCAGCCCAGCTAGCAGCTCTGCTATCAACTAAGGGTAAATGTACACACATTCATTGGTTTTGTTGATATTATATATATATATATATATAAAATTTATCCTTTCACAACAACTCCAAATAAGTCTTAAAAATTGAAATTTCTATATAGTAATTAGGAAAATGGGTGTGGAGCAAGAGATTTAAAATTTCTAAAACCTAAAAAATAAAGTTCTTCCCAGTGTTTTAGAAAACTCGGCAGCAAAGTAAAGGGACCATGCTAATCATCTAAAACTTTAAATTTTAAATAGAACATCACAAAATAGAGGAAGGGATGTAATAAAAAGAAAAACCTTTTAGGTGTTGTAGAAAATTTAAATTTGGCAAGCCAATATAAGGACTCCTAAAGATATTTAATTAAATCTTAGAATTTGAATTTTAAAGGTGTTGTTGAAGACCTGGCGGGGTGATGGGAAACAACATTTCCAAAACTAGTTCATTAACCTACTTCTGCGTGTGGTAGAGACATTCTTCAAGCAGATGTAGGTAGTTAGGAAATGTGGTAGAATGTTATAATTTGGCAAACAGGAGGAGAAAACTACAGATAACTAAATGAATCTTACAATTTAAAATTTCTCACAGTGGTTTCAAGAACGAGTTTGGAAGGAAGGTGGGGAAGGGGGGTGTCAAAAGTTGACAATATTACAACTACTTCTTAATGAAGTATAAAACTGCAATTTGGCAGGAAAGTAAAGGAAGATACCCCTCCAAATAACTTTAAAGTCTGACCATTTTAAATGGGTCTCGAGAAAAAAAAGGGTGGATTCATAAAAAAAACTTTTTTTTAAGTATATTAGAAAATTAAAATTTGCCAGACGAGACAATATAATTTCAACTAATATTAATTATTGGTAGAGCCAACTCTGCTATATCATACTAATTTCAGTCAACTGGTCGGTTCTAATTATGGTAGTGTGCACTGGGGTAGGATTTTCTATCTTTTCTTAAAGTAAATTATGGCACATTCATTCTTAATTCAACTCAGCTCCTGTCACATTGAGGGCACTCGTTAATATTCAAAACTATTTCTAACCAACCAATATTATCTTTAACCAATATAACCTAACAAAGGCAGGTAGTTAATATTATTATTATTACCACATCTTACTACCCATTCGAGTTATACACTCTTACGCTAATGTGTAATGGTAGGGTGATTATGAGATGAAATTAAGGACCTACAGTTTAACGTGGAATCCGAACCACGGTTCCTCACATTCACAATACGTCTTGTCAGAGGTGAAGGATGGGTTTGTCAATCATATAAATCTGTGCCGGGACCGAGGATTGAACCCCGACCGCCAGCACATAAGTCCGACACCTTACCACTAGACCACCAGGTCACCTTTAAACACAGGTAGTTAATTCTGTATAGCCATGTATAAAGTATTGACCTATAGGACTAGCAATTTATTATACAATTGTTTGATTCTGACGATTACTATACAAAGTTCACTCCGGCCAAAATATTGTTCACACAAAGTGTAACTTAGAGCTTAAAATAAACAAAACGCTAACCTGTAAACAAATTGTATTATTTACAAAAGTGTCAATAATATGAATGTATTAGTAATGGGAAAATAATGTGAGTGGCCAGTAGTGCGCTCGGGACTTCACTTATGTGCCACTCACATTATGAAGTCACTTCTTGGACAAATCTCTGTGCTTGGCAAGCAAATCATTCAGTTGGGTTACCAGATTCAAAAATTAAAAAGAAAGATAATCTATTCCAAAATCAATTTAATTGGAGAACATTTTAAAATAAAACAAAGTTTATGATATAAATTATAGTTACAAAATAAAACTTTCATGACAACATTGACATAATTTTATAGCATAGTGCTTATACCACCTATTTGGCATATGTATTTAGACATACTTTTAAAATGGCCATGCCTTGCTACTGCTGGGATTAAAACCCTGACGTACTTGTCACTATCAATAAAGTATCTCACGAGTTTTAAATAACAGCATCTGCAATGAGCGCCAGCAAGAAACACTTGATAAAGATGTCATTTTATTAAATCATTGTGCTGACAAAGTGAAAACCATTGATCCATTTAGAGCAGGGACTCTCAACCAGTGTGCCGCGAGATTCTAATCCCCTTCACAAGGGTGCCGTGAGATTCTAATCACCATCACAAGGGTGCCGCGAGATTCTAATCCCCTTCACAAGGGTGCCGTGAGATTCTAATCCCTTCACAAGGATGCCACGAGATACTAATCTCCTTCACAAGGATGCCACGAGAATCTAATCCCCTTCACAAGGATGCCACGAGATTCTAATCTCCTTCACAAAGTTGCCACGAGATTCTAATCCCCATCACAAGGTTGCCATGATATTCTAATCCCCATCACAAGGTTGCCACGAGATTCTAATCACCATCACAAGGGTCCACGAGATTCTAATCTCCTTCACAAAGTTGCCACAAGATTCTAATCCCCATCACAAGGGTGCCACGAGATTCTAATCCCCTTCACAATGTTGCCATGAGATTCTAATCACCATCACAAGGGTGCCACGAGATTCTAATCTCCTTCACAAAGTTGCCACGAGATTCTAATCACCATCACAAGGGTGCCACGAGATTCTAATCCCCATCACAAGGGTGCCGCGAGATTCTAATCCACATCACAAGGGTGCCACGAGATTCTAATTCCCATCACAAGGGTGCCACGAGATTCTAATCACCATCACAAGGGTGCCACAAGATTCTAATCCCCATCACAAAGTTGCCACGAGATTCTAATCCCCTTCACAAGGTTGCCACGAGATTGTAATCCCCATCACAAGGGTGCCACAAGATTCTAATCCCCATCACAAAGTTGCCACGAGATTCTAATCCCCTTCACAAGGTTGCCACGAGATTGTAATCCCCATCACAAGGGTGCCACAAGATTCTAATCCCCATCACAAGGGTGCCGCGAGTTTCTAATCCACATCACAAGGGTGCCACGAGATTCTAATTCCCATCACAAGGGTGCCACGAGATTCTAATCACCATCAAAAGGGTGCCACGAGATTCTAATCCCCATCACAAAGTTGCCACGAGATTCTAATCCCCTTCACAAGGTTGCCACGAGATTGTAATCCCCATCACAAGGGTGCCACAAGATTCTAATCCCCTTCACAATGTTGCCATGAGATTCTAATCACCATCACAAGGGTGCCACGAGAATCTCCTTCACAAAGTTGCCACGAGATTCTAATCACCATCACAAGGGTGCCACAAGATTCTAATCCCCATCACAAAGTTGCCACGAGATTCTAATCCCCTTCACAAGTTTGCCACGAGATTGTAATCCCCATCACAAGGGTGCCACAAGATTATAATCCCCTTCACAAGGGTGCCGCGAGATTCTAATCCCCATCACAAGTGTGCCACGAGATTCTAATCCCCTTCACAAGGATGCCACGAGATACTAATCTCCTTCACAAGGATGCCACGAGAATCTAATCCCCATCACAAGGGTGCCACGAGATTCTAATCCACATCACAAGGGTGCCACGAGATTCTAATCCACATCACAAGGGTGCCACGAGATTCTAATTCCCATCACAAGGGTGCCACGAGATTCTAATCTCCTTCACAAGGTTGCCACGATATTCTAATCCCCTTCACAAGGGTGCCACGAGATTCTAATTCCCATCACAAGGGTGCCACGAGATTATAATCCCCATCACAAAGTTGCCACGAGATTCTAATCCCCTTCACAAGGTTGCCACGAGATTGTAATCTCCATCACAAGGGTGCCGCGAGATTCTAATCCCCTTCACAATGTTGCCATGAGATTCTAATCACCATCACAAGGGTGCCACGAGATTCTAATCCACATCACAAGGGTGCCACGAGATTCTAATTCCCATCACAAGGGTGCCACGAGATTCTAATCACCATCACAGGGGTGCCACGAGATTCTAATCCCCTTCACAAGGTTGCCACGAGATTGTAATCTCCATCACAAGGGTGCCGCGAGATTCTAATCCCCATCACAAGGGTGCCACGAGATTCTAATCCCCTTCACAAGTGTGCCACGAGATTCTAATCCCCATCACAAGGGTGCCGCGAGATTCTAATCCACATCACAAGGGTGCCACGAGATTCTAATCCACATCACAAGGGTGCCACGAGATTCTAATTCCCATCACAAGGGTGCCACGAGATTCTAATCTCCTTCACAAGGTTGCCACGATATTCTAATCCCCTTCACAAGGGTGCCACTAGATTCTAATCCCCTTCACAAGGATGCCACGAGAATCTAATCCCCTTCACAAGGATGCCACGAGATTCTAATCCCCATCACAAGTGTGCCACGAGATTCTAATCCCTTCACAAGGATGCCACGAGATTCTAATCTCCTTCACAAGGGTGCCACGAGAATCTAATCCCCATCACAAGGGTGCCACGAGATTCTAATCCACATCACAAGGGTGCCACGAGATTCTAATCCACATCACAAGGGTGCCACGAGATTCTAATCCCCATCACAAGGGTGCCACGAGATTCTAATCCACATCACAAGGGTGCCACGAGATTCTAATCCCCATCACAAGGGTGCCACGAGATTCTAATCCCCATCACAAGGGTGCCACGAGATTCTAATCCCATCACAAGGGTGCCACGAGATTCTAATCCACATCACAAGGGTGCCACGAGATTCTAATTCCCATCACAAGGGTGCCACGAGATTCTAATCTCCTTCACAAGGTTGCCACGATATTCTAATCCCCTTCACAAGGGTGCCACTAGATTCTAATCCCCTTCACAAGGATGCCACGAGAATCTAATCCTCTTCACAAGGATGCCACGAGATTCTAATCCCCATCACAAGTGTGCCACGAGATTCTAATACCCTTCACAAGGATGCCACGAGATTCTAATCACCTTCACAAGGGTGCCACGAGATTCTAATCCCCTTCACAAGGGTGCCACGAGAATCTAATTCCCTTCACAAGGATGCCACGAGATTCTAATTCCCATCACAAAGTTGCCACGAGATTCTAATCCCCTTCACAAGGGTGCCACGAGAATCTAATCCCCTTCACAAGGATGCCACGAGATTCTAATCCCCTTCACAAGGGTGCCACAGGATTCTGATCCCCTTCACAAGGGTGCCACGAGATTCTAATCCCCTTCACAAGGGTGCCACAGGATTCTGATCCCCTTCACAAGGGTGCCACGAGATTCTAATCCCCTTCACAATGTTGCCATGGACCTAGAAAGGTTGAGGATTCCTGATTTAGAGACCACGAACAAATTTATTTTGAAAACCTCGTCTTATACTTGTTCGAGCTATCCACATTTTATAATTGCTTTATTGTGGTGGGAAAGAGGAAGTTAATATTGAGTGGAAATTTACCTGAAAATGTGTGTAGAGAGAGAGAGAGTGGGAGACCATTTAGTAAAATCACCCTCAGAACACCCAGCTCAGATTCGAGCCCAAGCCTTTCCTTCACCATGAAACCAGACAAGAAAGCTCATTGATACGGGTAGCACGTATGCTAATCTAAAGATAGTCAGGTCAAAGTCAGTTTTTACCCTAGTATATTTAAATCCCACAGAAACTTTTGAACATTATCTTTATAAATAAATACGTTGCTATATTTTAATTTATGAACCCATTTGGTGGGTTGAGTAAAGTATGACTTAACAATATAATCTAAATTAGTAATCTTTATATTAATAGCTTTCAAAACAATAAGTGAAAAAACATGCCAATTGTCCCCAGCTGGGATTTTAACACGTGCCTCTTATCTGTTTAGTTTCTACAAACACAACTTGTGTCCTGTAGGGTCAAGGGTGAATGTAATGTGTGCTATTCTTGTCTGAACGATTCATTTCTCTCTTTTTCCACACCCCACTTTGTAACAGGCGTTTTCTGCATCACACAAGATAAATATTTTTTGATTATTTAGTGTGTTAAAAGGACTGAAGTGTGTGTATTTTTTTTTCTTTTATTGCATGGCAGTTTTTGAGAGTTTTAACCCCAGACTCCCAACTCCCAAGTGAATTCTTGAGAGCCAAAACAGATCTATTTCATTCTCTGAGGAGGGGAAGGTTTTTATTGGAAGGGGTAATTTTTTATCATGTTACTCATTTGAAACTCAATTTGTCTGATGACCAATTTATAACGTGCACGATTTTCCTTAACATCTTTCATTTTGTGTGTCAAATGTAATTTATAACCTCGTAAGGCCTAGTGTTATTTTTGAAGAAATATAGAAAAATAAATTGTTTAAATACTAAACGCAAATTCCCTGTTAGATTATAAATTAATGTATAATAGTCAATAACAAACTTACAGAAGATGGCACAAAATTAGTATTTCTATCTAAACCAAATAGACTAGCGATTTATTTAATATTAACAAAAATCAACAAAAAACAGCTGATAATTGATGTCAACAAATTTGTTGTCATGACAACATTCTCTGTGCGACATCTGTGGTGGAAACATTAACTATCAACAAGTTGGGCTGTCATCTGATTTCAAGGCTTTTGGGTTCGAGACATTTTAAAAGGTGTCGACTCTCATGAGTTTGTATAGGTTCAATGTATTGATGTAAGGGCTACACCTGTTGTTTGTACTTTATTGGGAGGATTTGTGTTAAAGTTATTTTGTCAAATGATTATTGTTAAAATTGTACAGCAAAGAAATGATCCTACAAGCTTTCAAGAGAGGGAAGTGGTAAAGTAAGGTACGATTCTTTAATGTTTCTCTAATGGAGGATGTTCAAGAAATACAAGCTTCATCATCAATCATAGCAAAGATAATTATAACCATTTAAACTATTCAATACATTAAGAATTAACTCTGGTTATTTTATTTAACACGATTCCTCAAAATAGTTATTGATTTATATGTAAGTCTTATAATCCTTTGAGTTTGTTGTTTACGTCGTGCTATGTCTGGCGATATTGAATCAGCTGAGGTGTGAGTTGCTAGTCTGTATGTCAGTAATCTATATCAACCAGGCCTACACTACCATATCGGAGCAAATACCTATTAATTGGGTTGTACGTGCAAAATATATTAGCTGTGGCACTGCCTTTACTGCTATGCAAGCTTAGAACTACACTTTTTCACTGAGTCTAAATGATTATATTAGACACTTTCCATTTTCTTATCACTTGTAACACTCACGAGACATATAGCCATGACAAATATAGTTTTTACCTTCTCTTTGATAACTTGATTTATTTAAATAGCCTACTTACCTATTCACCTAGGTTACTTATAACATAGCAAGTGACCTGGCAGTCTAAGGTAGGGGTAAAGTGCTTCTGTGCTGGGGGTCCGGGGTTCAATCCTCGGTCCCGGCACAGATTTATCTTATTGCCAAATCCTTCCTTCACCTCTGACAAGATGTGTATTAGTTACAACTTTTGAATGTGGGGAATGCCAGGCCTCCACCGTGGTTTGGATCCCACGTTAATCTGTAGGTCCTCCATTTCATCTCACAATCACCCTACCATTACACATTAGCGTAAGTGCGTATAACCCGAACGGGTAGCAAGACGCGGTAATAGTAATAATAATCATTTAAAAATAATTGAATATCCCACAAAGGGGATTTGGACTAAAGATGGCACATACAGCTAAAGTTGAGAAAGTTTAGGAGATCATTTGAGAACTATGGCAAAATACAGATGCACTTTGGGGAAGAAAGAAGTTTTTGATATCGTGAGAGAGTCTGAGGATTAAAACAGCTGGCCAGTAGGCCTACCATTTAAAGATGGGTGACCTGGACATGACGGCTTCAAAAAGTTTTTCAAGAGAGAGAGTTTATCTATGAAGAATTACTGCTGGGATCCTTTTGTCATTTATGGCTTTTATAACATTAGACTAGAGAGAGAAATTCTGAGAAAATCTCATTGTAAATTTGTCAGACCACATTTTTAACTTTGATGAGACTGTGTTTTGTACAGACCCATCCCAAATAAATTTAGTAGCAGATTGGAGGTTGTGGCGGAGAAAACAAGCATAATGGCAGGGCTCTGCCTCCTTTGATTCATTTTCAAGGGGCACATCTGTGGAGGACGTGGGAAGGAGACAAAGATTTGCTGTAGAATGCCAGGATGATTACCTTGGTATTTCAAGAGTTCCTAGTGAACAGAAACAGAGGCCAATACTTTTGGAACCGGATGGACATCTAACACTTGAACGGGAATATTGCTGAATTTTCTCGTGAGTATTCCATAACTATTATAAAACTACCTGCACATATTAAAAATGTCCGAAAGCCTCCAGGCAAGACTTGGTTTCCAGTCCCTGAAGAATTCCCAGGATCAGAGGCTAATGTCATGGTACGGGGATAGCAACAGAATGTTGCAAAATAATGAATTTGTGAACCTGCTGTGCGAGGTGTGGACGCAAGGTCTGGTTCCATTGGAATTTATCTTATCAAGATTCAACTTACACAAACACCAGCGATACTTTGAATCTTCACCAGCCTGATCTTCAGAGCCAAAATATTCCAACAGCTGAACATACCAAGTCCATCTTGACAAGTGTAAAATTTTCCAACGTCTCCTAATTTAAAAATTTAAAAATGATTCATCACCAACTTCGTCAACCTCTGCAAGCTTTTAAAGTTCATCGTTATTTGAAACGCTGCTTTTAGAGAGATTAAAAAGCAGCACTGCTCCAATCAAACTTATATTCTGAAAATTTAAAAATGACACCTGGACATGGGAATCGAACCTGGGACCTTTGGATTAGTAGGCCAATGCTCTTACCACTGAGCTATCTAGGATTCGTCCTGTGCCCAGGGTAATTCTTCTCATGTTTTATAGCAGAGTCTGTGAGGGTTGTGTGGAAATTGTCGGCTACAAATGTGTGATTTTATTAAGATCACGTCGGTGACCTGGTGGTCTAGGGGCAAGGTGTCAGACTTCTGTGCTGGCGGCCGGGGTTCAATCCTCGGTCCCGGCACAGATTTATCTGATTACCAAACCCTTCCTTCACCTCTGACAAGACGTGTATTAATCACATCTTGTGAATGTGGGGAATGCCAGGCCTCCACCCTGGTTCGAATTCCACGTTAAACTGTAGGTCCTCCATTTCATCTCACAATCACCCTACCATTACACATTAGCGTAAGGGCGTATAACCCGAACAGGTAGTAAGACGCGGTGCTAATAATAATAATAATAATAATAATATTAAGATCACAAGCTATCAGATAACGCAGCCACCTTCGACTCGGTAGTTGGCCTAATGCTGCGATTTGTACAATTATTATAATTGTAAGGGGCTGTATATTTAAGAATCAATTGATTCCCGTGTCCAGATGTCATTTTTCAATTTTCAGAATATCTAGATGGAGAATTTTTCACTAAAAAGCATAAATAATAGCTTCAGCTATTTGATTCCAATAGTACTGTCAAGAAGTAAAATTGACCTCGCTGCAAAAGCTACCACATCTAAGGAGTACACTAAGTCACAAAAGAAAAAAATTGTGAGGCAAGAGGAAAAAACAAAGTTGAGGAAGACGAGTAAGAGGAAACAAACGAAGACGAATCTCCAAAACTGCTTGACGACAGAAGTCTTGTAGATGTTGATCTTTTAGAGCCCAAGCCTGATGATTGTGAGGACCTTGACTGACCAGAAAATCTAAAGCCTGGTGATTTCCTTATAGTCAACTGTGAGGGTAGAAAGCGCAAAAAACAAAAAAAACACAAATATGTTGCTAGGGTCCTTTGCACACTTCCAGATGACGATACAGAAATGACTAGACTCAAGTCAGTTGGCGGAAAAAATCTTTCATTCCAGAAGAAGAGGATGTGTTAGTTCTGAATGAAGATATTGTAGGAAAAGTGCCAGTTCCCAGCATGTGTGGAACTGCTAGACACTTCAAGTATTTGTTTTCAAAATTAGTTGATGTTTTTGAAGCCTAAAAAACTCCAATAACAGCCTCAGAAACCCCAATCTGTGACTAAACATTGACCCCCTCTTTGACAGGAAATATCAAAGTGAGCCAAGAACCCAAATTTTGGGAATAAAAATGACTAATTGTGACAATCTTCTTTTGTGTAAAAAGGACTAAATAAAAAAAGTATAGTTTATATTTAACACTGGTTGTGAAACTAATAGATCATATGGGACCTTCCACTAACATATTCACAACTCGTAAATGTGAGGAATGCCAGGCCTCCATCGTGGTTTGGATTCCACGTTAATCTGTAGGTCCTCCATTTCATCTCGCAATCACCCTACCATTACACATTAACGTAAGTGTGTACAACCCGACCGGGTAGTAATACGCGATGCTAATAATAATAATGATATATTAACTTAGTTTTCATTCAGAACAGCACAAAGAAATTTGATACAATTTCTCTAGCAGATAAACTTTTGCTTGATTTCTAAATCTAAATAATGAAAAATTTCTTTCACTGTTATTACTTTCTCTTGACACCTCGATGAGAACATATTGTGATCGTCAAAAAAATCAAACTGAAGATTTTGATAAATGTCGACATTGCCATGACACCCTGAAACCAAAAAAAGTGGTTTTCATATTGCTCTTTGACTGTCAATCCATCGTACCTTGGGCTAGAGCCTAAATTATTTTACCGATTGGACTAAGGCTTGGTATCTAGAGTTTTCATAAGGTCTCCCCAGCGGTTTTTGGAATTGAATATCTAACCCTAAATTGAAGAGTAGTTTACTGAAGGGCAAAAAGAGAAAAAATCAAATTTCTCAAAATTCGCTCAAACAATTTTGTTTAAATTTTATATATAAACAGTTTATCATTAAAAACATGATGGCAATTCTCATTTTCTCATAAAATTACTTTGAGGCTACTTTACTTGCAGGACATTTTTCAAGTTTCATAATTTCTCCTCAACTATCAACTCATTTTACTTAGAGACCCCGTCTCAGTCTTATATTTGATGTTCTCAGGGTGATTACATCATATACAAATATTAAAATTAATTCAAAACACTCCCAAAAATATTTTATTCTTTTATTTTTTAGAGTTAAGGACATATTCGGAACCATATCTCAATAACCGCTTTCACAACTTAAACATACATTGTACAGGCGATGTTCTAAGTATGGGGCTGTATCACAATGGCCCAAGTTCCTCCATATCTCTGTTCATGAGGTGTTATGACTGTATCACAATGGCCCAAGTTCCTCCATATCTCTGTTCATGAGGTGTTATGACTGTATCACAATGGCCCCATATCTCTGTTCATGAGGTGTTATGGCTGTATCACAATGGCCCAAGTTCCTCCATATCTTTGTTCATGAGGTGTTATGGCTGTATCACAATGGCCCAAGTTCCTCCATATCTTTGTTCATGAGGTGTTATGGCTGTATCACAATGGCCCAAGTTCCTCCATATCTTTGTTCATGAGGTGTTATGGCTGTATCACAATGGCCCAAGTTCCTCCATATCTTTGTTCATGAGGTGTTATGGCTGTATCACAATGGCCCAAGTTCCTCCATATCTTTGTTCATGAGGTGTTATGACTGTATCACAATGGCCCAAGTTCCTCCATATCTCTGTTCATGAGGTGTTATGACTGTATCACAATGGCCCCATATCTTTGTTCATGAGGTGTTATGGCTGTATCACAATGGCCCAAGTTCCTCCATATCTTTGTTCATGAGGTGTTATGGCTGTATCACAATGGCCCAAGTTCCTCCATATCTTTGTTCATGAGGTGTTATGGCTGTATCACAATGGCCCAAGTTCCTCCATATCTCTGTTCATGAGGTGTTATGACTGTATCACAATGGCCCAAGTTCCTCCATATCTCTGTTCATGAGGTGTTATGACTGTATCACAATGGCCCAAGTTCCTCCATATCTCTGTTCATGAGGTGTTATGACTGTATCACAATGGCCCAAGTTCCTCCATATCTCTGTTCATGAGGTGTTATGACTGTATCACAATGGCCCCATATCTTTGTTCATGAGGTGTTATGGCTGTATCTGTCTCTTAGTATCCATACACTACAAAGTAGGTCTATATCCATGACATGTCTGATATAGGCCCCCTACAAATTTTAAAAATCAAGTTCTCTATAACATAGTTGTTAAAGGCCATTTTTATTCTTTATGTGCTTTTCCAGACCACCTTTGTGGTCGAGTGGTCGAGTTTCCTAATAGAGTTTCAGAGGTCTCTGGTTCAATCCCCGGCACTTGCAGATTTATCTGTGAATCATTGGAT
Source organism: Timema cristinae (assembly GCA_039000515.1). Classification (NCBI taxonomy): domain Eukaryota; kingdom Metazoa; phylum Arthropoda; class Insecta; order Phasmatodea; family Timematidae; genus Timema; species Timema cristinae. The sequence goes on from JBCFYV010000796.1 coordinate 35,990, forward strand.
CTAGAACAGGGTCAACTTTCTTCCCCAAAATGTGGCAGCCGCTGCGTGCAGGCCTACGCCATGGAGTTGTTTTTATCACCGTGTCTTACTATCCACTCAGGTTGTACACATGTACGATAATTACTATACTGGGGTAGGACGGAGGAAGGAAGCGTTTTATAACAAACAACCCTCATTAGACACGACAGGGATTCAAACCCTGATCTCTCTGTTATGACAGTCTTGTCTAGTGCAAAGTTTGACTATAAGGGTCACATTGAACACTTAATACTAAATGGGCCACAGATAAAAAATGTAGTGCCATTATATTAAGTAAAAAATAACTAGACCCGCTTCGGTGGCCTCATAGTCTAAGGTGCTACTCTCACAGTAGACTAGATTGCCAGTGACAAGATGATTGTGGTTTGAATCATGGTTAGGTGTACTTAGTTTTATTTCCCAAAACGGTTTTCCACTTTCCCTTGACACAAATGCGGGTACATTTCCTATATATAACTTTTCTTGTCCCTAAAACCAATTACTTAATTAGTACAAAAGCGTATAACCCAAACAGTTAGCAAGATGCAGTGCTAAAAAAAATTAGTATACTATCAAAAAACAAAAATAATCTGCAACCTATATAAAATATCAATATGAACGCTATATTTTTAATAAAAAAAATAAAACCTTTTAGCTGTAGCAATGGTATTAATGTCAGGCTTTTAATCTTGTTCATTAATACCCTCCTTACCACATATTCATAGAACATTTTAATCTCATACTAAAGTCATCTTTATAATTGTTGACCAATGTGTGTTCGTAATTTGAGATCTCTCGGGTATTTGGCCACATTTCATATGAGTAAATAGCTCTTAATACAAGCATGTGTTGCCAAACATTGCACAAATTGAACAGGTTTAGACCTACAAGCACTTTTCCTCTAAATTCAACCTTCATCACTAGCTCATTAGCATAATTAGCACAATTGGGTATAACCTCAACAGGAGTAAGACATGGTGCTAAAAACATGTTTAAGAAATTGATCAATGTCGAAGAAATAGTACATGTTTTGTACACCAACTTAACATGCCAGAATTCTACAAGTTAAGACTAATTCCCAAACAGCACATTACAAAATGTTGTAGTTTCTCGACGTTGAGAGAAAGACGAAATAGGATCACATTGCATGATGGTTCATCCTAGCTTCCACTATGAATAGGGCAGGGCCACAAGTTTAATATGCCTGCCTTAGAGCATGCTTTGTATTATAAACTTAATGCTAATATAGTAACTAAGCAATCCAATACCTTAACTCAGTTGGTAACGTGTCTGTCTACTGAGTTAAGAGTCCTAGGTTCAATTCTCGACTTAGTCAGAAAATGTATCTTTGGTGGAATGTGGGCTGACCCTTCTTATTGATGAATTAACAGTTGGAGACTCGATGCTGTGCCTGTCCTAGTCTTAAGTTAGATTACAAACATCCGGTAGATCAGTGAAAACTGGAACTAGCCGGGGGAGAACGGAACAAGTCGGGAATTTGGTAAATTACAAAACATATCTGGGGAAATGTTGTTTTACTCAAAATATGAAATATATTAATCACTCCAACAGTAAATTACAATGTGATTCAAACTGTCTCTTTTTGTTTCTAGTTGTGTAATATATTTTATAATTGTTTCTAATTCCTAGTAAACTTTGTCAATACAGATAAAGAAACTTTATTTACATTTTTTAAACATATTATTATTCATAAAAAAGATTAACAAAAGCCATGGGGGGGACATATTTTTGAGTTGGGAATTCTAGGAAATGATCAGGGGAAATCAGGAAAAATGTTGGGAATTCCATTGGTCAAGTTGAGTAGACAGCATGTAAAATGTTGGGAATTCCATTGGTCAAGTTGAGTAGACAGCATGTAAAATGTTGGGAATTCCATTGGTCAAGTTGAGTAGACAGCATGTAAAATGTTGGGAATTCCATTGGTCAAGTTGAGTAGACAGCATGTAAAATGTTGGGAATTCCATTGGTCAAGTTGAGTAGACAGCATATAAAATGTTGGGAATTCCATTGGTCAAGTTGAGTAGACAGCATGTAAAATGTTGGGAATTCCATTGGTCAAGTTGAGTAGACAGCATGTAAAATGTTGGGAATTCCATTGGTCAAGTTGAGTAGACAGCATGTAAAATGTTGGGAATTCCATTGGTCAAGTTGAGTAGACAGCATGTAAAATGTTGGGAATTCCATTGGTCAGGTTGAGTAGACAGCATGTAAAATGTTGGGAATTCATTGGTCAAGTTGAGTAGACAGCATGTAAAATGTTGGGAATTCCATTGGTCAAGTTGAGTAGACAGCATGTAAAATGTTGGGAATTCCATTGGTCAGGTTGAGTAGACAGCATGTAAAATGTTGGGAATTCATTGGTCAAGTTGAGTAGACAGCATGTAAAATGTTGGGAATTCATTGGTCAAGTTGAGTAGACAGCATGTGAAGCTATAACAGGCCTCATGAGCTGGTGGTAGAAAATATCTGTCTTGAGACAGTAATGGTTGTAAAGTAAAGTAACTAAGCAGAATTTGGAAGCAATATCAGCGCTGTAACAAGCCTATTTGTAATGTGGAGATTGTATCAGCCTAGGCTTACGTTAATGCCACGATTATAAATTGTCTGTTATAGCGAGAGAAGGGGTCACAAATGGACCACTCCATGTGACTCTTTCAGTGATTCTTATTTTCTAACTTTAAATTAACAAACAACCTAGTTAAATGATCTTGGAAAAATAATTATTTAAAAATTATGATGTTTACAACTAATGTATTAATAATTACCTACCAAAACAAATTGAAATAAATAAATGTACATTAAAGGGTGAATTTTTATAGTTTTGTGACTCGTGTTCATGGTTGCTACAGACAGGGAAAGGGGGAAAACCTGGAAAAGTCTGGGAATTTTTGAATGACAGGGAAAACAGGAAAATGTCAGGGAATTTAACTAAAAATAAGGAAAAGTCAGGGGATAAAATATCCCATTGATTTCGCAACCAAACACTAAAACAAAAGTTAACAATACCTAAATAAAATAAAATTTTAATTTTTTAAATAACCGATAAAACTGTTTATGTTTAGTAGATAACAGACTGTTTTAATAAGTGATCAATAATAAATAAAACAAGTCATCATCCACCATTAAAACTGGGAAAAAGTAGTCGGGGAAAATTGAAAAATGTTGCCTGGAAAAGTCGTACTTTTGTAAAATATTTTTTGTAGCCACCCTGATATGATGGAAGAGATTAGCAATGTTGAGTGAAATAATATTATCAAAACTTTGTTCACTTATGTAATCTAAGACACTTTTTTTTGGATGGCAAACAAAGATTATTTTGAAAGTTTCTAAAATCAAAATAAATCCACTCAAATTAATTAATTTATTTTCTAATTCTTGACTCATGTTACATTTAGCTCCTAAATAAAAACAAACTTTGTCTACAAATAAAAAAATGTAGCCTAATATAACTAAAATTAAAAACTTTCCTATTTAAATTTGAAAATCACTAATTAAAAGTAAGCATTAATAGACTTCTTCTGAAAAATAAAAAGGAATAAAAATAAAATTTCAACTGATGCAGTTGTATAGGCCTAATCAAGGTAAAATACCACTAAATGATGCTAATCAAACTTATATTTTCCACAAGTCATTAACAGCAGCTATTTCTTTCTCTTTTGAAGAAAATAAGTTATAACTTTTAATTCAATATCTTTTATCTCTAGTAATGTGATAGCTCTCACATATGGCAATTCATTCTGCTTTTGTTGTTCAATTGTGGACATTATCCTTGTTTCGTTGTCAAATATTTATATTAAGAGTTTGCTATTGTGAATGTTAGAAGTACAGCAGTAAAAATAAAAATGGTAAGCTTTGTATGAGAAATATGATTAACATCACTCAGTTATACAAGCCCTTGATTGCAAACACACATCATACTGCGCGGTAACTGAAAAACAGTACAGGTCTAACTATGCCAGCCGTGATGTCATCTTATAGTGTTCATGTTTGATATTATTGCTATGTCACTTTTTATAGATAACACTGATAACATAGTAGGTAACATAATTTCTGGAAACTTCTTCGGTGGCTGCATGATTTAAGGTGTCACTCTCGTGTGACAGGGGGGTCAAGGTTCAAGCGTCCCTCAGGTGTACTAAGGGTGGTTTTTCAAAAAAGTGTTTCACACTCTCCCTCCATGCAAATATTAGTACACTTCCTCTAAATGAAACTTTCCTCATTAGTGTAATTAGTACAAATGCATATAACCTAAACAGGTAGTAAGACGTTGTGGTAAAAAATAACATAATTTCACAGAAACTGCAAGAAAGTTTGTATTTTTAAAATGTTTCTTCCTACTAGAATCATAATATAGGTGTGAGGTGCTACCACTGACCTCGAGATAGTAACTAAACAATCATCTGTGAATTACATTTTTGAGTTGTGTCAGAAAGAATAAAAAACCTTTCAGTTAAGGTTGGCTGTTATGTGGTAATTTGTTAGTTTAAGTTTTTTTTAGCACCGAGCCTTGCTAGCCATTCAAGCAAAGAGCTTATTTTACTCATTACATGTATGTGTGAGGCATGAATGAGATTGAATTCTGAGAAAGTACCCACATTTGTGGGGGAGAGAGTGGAAAAACACCCTCATTACACTCAACCAGGGTTCAGATCCTGATCTTCCTGCCATCAGCAGTCCAGTTAAATGAAGGAGCTGCGTATAACCCGAATGGGTAGTAAGACGCGGTGCTAATAATAACAATAATAATAATAATAATGAAGGACGACAGTCATGTAAGTAAACAACATTGTCAGTACACTCCAATATTTTATTCTTAAAACTCTCAAATATTTCAATTACTTTTTAATAATATTTGGGTGTCACCAAAATAACCTTGATTGCTCATAATCAATAATGTTATAAACATTTAAAAAGGTTAGTATTAAAATATACAACCTAAATTTTATTTATTACATACCTTTTTCTAGAAAGATTTTAAGGAATATATTTAAGATGTATTCATAAAAAAAAACAAAGGTGGGAGCGCAGAGAAAAAAAGCAAAGGTGGGAGCGCGGAGAAAAAAAGCAAAGGTGGGAGCGCGGAGAAAAAAGCAAAGGTGGGAGCGCGGAGAAAAAAAGCAAAGGTGGGAGCGCGGAGAAAAAAAAGCAAAGGTGGGAGCGTGGAGAAAAAAAGCAAATGTGGGAGCGCGGAGAAAAAAAGCAAAGGTGGGAGCGCGGAGAAAAAAAGCAAAAGCGCATGACCTTTTATGTGCCAATGAGTCTATAGGGGCTCCAAAAGGTTTCCGACCAATGCCTTGGACCATTGTACTTGTTCATCATTGGCCAGATATGGGTTCAAATTTTGCCCACTAAAGATGGGTTTTTTTCTCTTCTCTTTGCATATTAATGGGGTTTCTTTCTCTCTTAACAATTCCCTTATTTCAACACTATTTGATTGCCATTATTAACACACTGTTTACTACTTACACATATATCTTATTACCATGGTTATCATATTATATATTATATCATATTTTGAGAAATTATTCAATAATTAAATAAATAATTCTAATTTTGTCTTATTGAGTTTAAAATGTTAACAGTGGTCACAAAATCAAGAATAATATACAATAACATACAAAGACATAATAATTAGGTAAAATTACCCTTATTATTTAAATAATGTTAAAATTTATGATAAAATCCAACTGCACATTTGAAACAGTCATTCTCTTCAAATTGAAGACAAAATAAGTATTATCCTACAAAACAGACATGTTGTTCGTGAACCTAAAATTGAAAAACTCATTGACAAACAAATGGTTCAAAAACATTTAACTCAAGAACCAACCCGTAAATTCAATCCTAGATTTCTCAATACTACTCTCTACTCAGTTGGATTTTATTGTGACGCCCTTTTTGTCTTAAATATTTTCAATAGCGTAATTTCTTGTAAATTTGTTCTCGATTACATATGTAATCTTGTCCATTCTCGGGCCTCTCGCAATACTAAATGGTTTTTTCTCAATAACTCTTACAAGATGAGCTCTCCCTATAGGCCATTGTACACAGGGGTAACTATTACAAGATGAGCTCTCCCTATAGGCCATTGTACACAGGGGTAACTCTTACAAGATGAGCTCTCCCTATAGGCCATTGTACACACAGGGGTAACTCTTACAAGATGAGCTCTCCCTATAGGCCATTGTACACAGTGGTAACTCTTACAAGATGAGCTCTCCCTATAGGCCATTGTACACAGGGGTAACTCTTACAAGATGAGCTCTCCCTATAGGCCATTGTACACAGGGGTAACTCTTACAAGATGAGCTCTCCCTATAGGCCATTGTACACACAGGGGTAACTCTTACAAGATGAGCTCTCCCTATAGGCCATTGTACACACAGGGGTAACTCTTACAAGATGAGCTCTCCCTATAGGCCATTGTACACACAGTGGTAACTCTTACAAGATGAGCTCTCCCTATAGGCCATTGTACACACAGTGGTAACTCTTACAAGATGAGCTCTCCCTATAGACCATTGTACACACAGTGGTAACTCTTACAAGATGAGCTCTCCCTATAGGCCATTGTACACACAGTGGTAACTGTTACAAGATGAGCTCTCCCTATAGGCCATTGTACACAGGGGTAACTATTACAAGATGAGCTCTCCCTATAGGCCATTGTACACACAGTGGTAACTCTTACAAGATGAGCTCTCCCTATAGGCCATTGTACACACAGGGGTAAGTCTAACAAGATGAGCTCTCCCTATAGGCCATTGTACACACAGGGGTAACTCTAACAAGATGAGCCCTCCCTATAGGCCATTGTACACACAGGGGTAACTCTTACAAGATGAGCTCTCCCTATAGGCCATTGTACACACAGTGGTAACTCTTACAGGATGAGCCATCCCTATAGGCCATTGTACACACAGGGGTAACTCTTACAAGATGAGCTCTCCCTATAGGCCATTGTACACACAGGGGTAACTCTTACAAGATGAGCTCTCCCTATAGGCCATTGTACACACAGGGGTAACTCTTACAAGATGAGCCATCCCTATAGGCCATTGTACACAGTGGTAACTGTTACAGGATGACCCATCCCTATAGGCCATTGTACACACAGGGGTAACTCTTACAAGATGAGCCGTCCCTATAGGCCATTGTACACACAGGGGTAACTCTTACAAGATGAGTCATCCCTATAGGCCCATGTACACAGGGGTAACTCTTACAAGATGAGCCGTCCCTATAGGCCATTGTACACAGGGGTAACTCTTACAAGATGAGCCGTCCCTATAAACCATTGTACACACAGGGGTAACTCTTACAGAATGAGCTGTCCCTATAGGCCATTGTACACCCAAGGGTAACTCTTACAAGATGAGCTCTCCCTATAGGCCATTGTACACACAGGGGTAACTCTTACAAGATGAGCTCTCCCTATAGGCCATTGTACACACAGGGTAACTCTAACAAGATGAGCTCTCCCTATAGGCCATTATACACAGTGGTAACTCTTACAAGATGAGCTCTCCCTATAGCCATTGTACACACAGTGGTAACTCTTACAAGATGGCTCTCCTATAGGCCATTGTACACAGTGGTAACTTTACAAGATGAGCTCTCCCTATAGGCCATTGTACACAGGGGTAACTATTACAAGATGAGCCTCCCTATAGGCCATTGTACACACAGTGGTAACTCTTACAAGATGAGCTCTCCCTATAGGCCATTGTACACACAGTGGTAATCTTAACAAGATGAGCTCTCCCTATAGGCCATTGTACACACAGGGTAACTCTACAAGATGAGCCTCCCTATAGGCCATTGTACACACAGGGGTAACTCTTACAAGATGAGCTCTCCCTATAGGCCATTGTACACACAGTGGTAACTCTTACAGGATGAGCCATCCCTATAGGCCATTGTACACACAGTGGTAACTCTTACAAGATGAGCTCTCCCTATAGGCCATTGTACACACAGGGGTAACTCTTACAAGATGAGCTCTCCCTATAGGCCATTGTACACACAGGGTAACTCTTACAAGATGAGCCATCCCTATAGGCCATTGTACACAGTGGTAACTGCTTACAAGATGACCCATCCCTATAGGCCATTGTACACACAGGGGTAACTCTTACAAGATGAGCCGTCCCTATAGGCCATTGTACACACAGGGGTAACTCTTACAAGATGAGTCATCCCTATAGGCCCATGTACACAGAGGGTAACTCTTACAAGATGAGCCTCCCTATAGGCCATTGTACACAGGGTAACTCTTACAAGATGAGCTCTCCCTATAGGCCATTGTACACACAGGGTAACTCTTACAAGATGAGCTCCTATAGGCCATTGTACACAAGGGTAACTCTTACAAGATGAGCGTCCCTATAGGCCATTGTAACCACAGAGGGTATACCTTTACAAGATGACTCTTCACTAGTCATAGGCCATTGTACACACAGGGTAACTCTTACAAGATGAGCTCTCCCTATAGGCCATTGTACACACAGGGTAACTCTTACAAGATGAGCTCTCCCTATAGGCCATTGTACACAGGGTAACTCTTACAAGATGAGCTCTCCCTATAGGCCATTGTACACACAGGGGTAACTCTTACAAGATGAGCTCCTCCCTATAGGCCATTGTACACAGGGGTAACTCTTACAAGATGAGCTCTCCCTATAGGCCATTGTACACAGTGGTAACTCTTACAAGATGAGCTCTCCCTATAGGCCATTGTACACAAGGGTAACTCTTAACAAGATGAGCTCTCCCTATAGGCCATTGTACACAGGGTAACTCTAACAAGATGAGCTCTCCCTATAGGCCATTGTACACACAGGGTAACTCTTACAAGATGAGCTCTCCCTATAGGCCATTGTACACACAGGGTAACTCTACAAGATGAGCTCTCCTATAGGCCATTGTACACACGGGTAACTCTACAAGATGAGCCTCCCTATAGGCATTTACACAGGGTAACTCTTACAAGATGAGCTCTCCCTATAGGCCATTGTACACACAGGGTAACTCTTACAAAGAGATGATGCCAGGACTTCGCTCCCTATAGGCCATTGTACACAGTGGTAACTCTTACAAGATGAGCTCTCCCTATAGGCCATTGTACACAGTGGTAACTCTTACAAGATGAGCCTCCTATAGGCCATTGTACACAGTGGTAACTCTTACAAGATGAGCTCTCCCTATAGGCCATTGTAACACAGGGGTAACTCTTACAAGATGAGCTCTCCCTATAGGCCATTGTACACACAGTGGTAACTCTTACAAGATGAGCTCCCTATAGGCCATTGTACACACGTGGTAACTCTTACAAGATGAGCTCTCCCTATAGGCCATTGTACACACATGGTAACTCTTACAAGATGAGCTCTCCCTATAGGCCATTGTACACACAGTGGTAACTCTTACAAGATGAGCTCTCCCTATAGGCCATTGTACACACAGTGGTAACTCTTACAAGATGAGCTCTCCCTATAGGCCATTGTACACACAGTGGTAACTCTTACAAGATGAGCCTCCCTATAGGCCATTGTACACCAGTGGTAACTCTTACAAGATGAGCCTCCCTATAGGCCATTGTACACACAGGAGTAACTCTTACAAGATGAGCTCTCCCTATAGGCCATTGTACACAGTGGTAACTCTTACAAGATGAGCTCTCCCTATAGGCCATTGTAACACATAGGGTAACTCTTACAAGATGAGCTCTCCCTATAGGCCATTGTACACACAGTGGTAACTCTTACAAGATGAGCCTCCCTATAGGCCATTGTACACACAGTGGTAACTCTTACAAGATGAGCTCTCCCTATAGGCCATTGTACACAAGGAGTAACTCTTACAAGATGAGCTCTCCCTATAGGCCATTGTACACACAGGAGTAACTCTTACAAGATGAGCTCCCTATAGGCCATTGTACACAGTGGTAACTCTTACAAGATGAGTTCTCCCTATAGGCCATTGTACACATATGGGTAACTCTTACAAGATGAGCCGTCCCTATAGGCCATTGTACACACAGTGGTAACTCTTACAAGATGAGCCTCCCTATAGGCCATTGTACACACAGTGGTAACTCTTACAAGATGAGCTCTCCCTATAGGCCATTGTACACACAGGAGTAACTCTTACAAGATGAGCTCTCCCTATAGGCCATTGTACACAGTGGTAACTCTTACAAGATGAGCTCTCCCTATAGGCCATTGTACACATAGGGGTAAACTCTTACAAGATGAGCTCTCCCAATAGGCCATTGTACACACAGGGGTAACTCTTACAAGATGAGCTCTCCCTCTAGGCCATTGTACACAGTGGTAACTCTTACAAGATGAGCTCTCCCTATAGGCCATTGTACACACAGTGGTAACTCTTACAAGATGAGCTCTCCCTATAGGCAATTGTACACAGTGGTAACTCTTACAAGATGAGATCTCCCTATAGGCCATTGTACACACAGGGGTAACTCTTACAAGATGAGCTCTCCCTATAGGCCATTGTACACACAGGAGTAACTCTTACAAGATGAGCTCTCCCTATAGGCCATTGTACACACAGTGGTAACTCTTACAAGATGAGCCTGTCCCTATAGGCCATTGTACACAGTGGTAACTCTTACAAGATGAGCTCTCCCTATAGGCCATTGTACACACAGGGGTAACTCTTACAAGATGAGCTCTCCCTATAGGCCATTGTACACAGTGGTAACTCTTACAAGATGAGCTCTCCCTATAGGCCATTGTACACAGTGGTAACTCTTACAAGATGAACCGTCTTTATAGGCCATTGTACACACAGTGGTAACTCTTACAAGATGAGCCCTCCCTATAGGCCATTGTACACCGGGGTAACTCTTACAAGATGAGCCCTCCCTATAGGCCATTGTACACAGGGGTAACTCTTACAAGATGAGCCCTCCCTATAGGCCATTGTACACACAGGGGTAACTCTTACAAGATGAGCCCTCCCTATAGGCCATTGTACACACAGGGGTAACTCTTACAAGATGAGCTCTCCCTATAGGCCATTGTACACACAGTGGTAACTCTTACAAGATGAGCTGACCCTATAGGCCATTGTACACAGTGGTAACTCTTATAAGATGAACCCTCCCTATAGGCCATTGTACACAGGGGTAACTCTTACAAGATGAGCTCTCCCTATAGGCCATTGTACACAGTGGTAACTCTTACAAGATGAGCTGACCCTATAGGCCATTGTACACAGTGGTAACTCTTATAAGATGAACCGTCTTTATAGGCCATTGTACACACAGTGGTAACTCTTACAAGATGAGCCCTCCCTATAGGCCATTGTACACAGGGGTAACTCTTACAAGATGAGCCCTCCCTATAGGCCATTGTACACACAGGGGTAACTCTTACAAGATGAGCTCTCCCTATAGGCCATTGTACACACAGTGGTAACTCTTACAAGATGAGCTGACCCTATAGGCCATTGTACACAGTGGTAACTCTTATAAGATGAACCGTCTTTATAGGCCATTGTACACACAGTGGTAACTCTTACAAGATGAGCCCTCCCTATAGGCCATTGTACACCGGGGTAACTCTTACAAGATGAGCCCTCCCTATAGGCCATTGTACACAGGGGTAACTCTTACAAGATGAGCCCTCCCTATAGGCCATTGTACACACAGGGGTAACTCTTACAAGATGAGCTCTCCCTATAGGCCATTGTACACAGTGGTAACTCTTACAAGATGAGCTGACCCTATAGGCCATTGTACACAGTGGTAACTCTTATAAGATGAACCGTCTTTATAGGCCATTGTACACACAGTGGTAACTCTTACAAGATGAGCCATCCCTATAGGCCATTGTACACCGGGGTAACTCTTATAAGATGAACCGTCTTTATAGGCCATTGTACACACAGGGGTAACTCCATATTTGTTGAATTGGTCTTTCATCGCAAAAGAAAAGAAAAACTCTCTAGAGGTTCTGCCTCAAACACTTTAATTCACATTTTTCTGTTTTATTATTTGATTTTTGTTACCACTTTTTAAATACTTATCCTTTGACTACTCTCGTATTTGTTATTTATAGAGACCTGAACATATCGGTAAATAAAATTGAGTCAAAGTGTTGAAATAAATGGGGAAAAGTGGTAATAAAAATTCTTAAATGTGGCTAAAAAAAATTGTTAAGATATACATATTTTTTATATAGTTAGTGTTATAAAATATATTTTGTGTTTAGGTCTTACATTTCCCTCATAAATATCCTTTTAAAATATACTTTCATGGCCAGTAAAATTTCAACCACATCATGTTTCTTGCCCTGCAACTCCTCTGTTAATATCTCCTTAAATCTTGTGTAACCACGAGCAACATCAGCTCTCAGGTAATTCCATTATTTTTCATGCTGGGCAAAGCTTGGAATTTTCTCACCAAGCTGACAACATTGCATGAGGTAAACAATTTATCTAAGGCTTCAAAAATGTTTGCTTGGATCTTTGTTCATTCATCTTTTGACAAAGATACAGTTTATTAAAGTGTGTGCTTCAGTTCATCCTGCAGCACTTTATTTCCAATAGAACTAATAGAACTAACCTTGTTTTGTCATTAAAACACCATTAGAAGCCACTTAAATACCTTCCTTCAACTGTAAAGGTTTGTATAGTGTGTATGACAAGTAGGATACACAGATCCCTCTAAACGTTCACTCTTATCAATCATTTCTTTGGCATGTTCTTATACAAAAACAGACTGAATTTTAACTTTGATGAGCTCCGTTTCAGAAATAGTTAAACATGTTATATTCCTGCATTTCCTCTGATTTGAAGAAGTCATTTAAGTATTCTGCAGCATAAAACCAGAGTTGAGCCAGCTGTTCCATCACAGGAAGAGGGAACTTTATACTTTCTTCACAATTAGGAACTGTGTGTACAAATACTTCCTCCTATGAGTGTAATGAATGCTGATTTAATTTCAACCAACTCTTTTGACCATAGATTCCCAACAAGATTGAGTTTGTGAGCCCAACACTGAATGTCACCCACATTATGTCATATATTAAGCACATCACTTACAAATGCTAAAACTGAGTCTTATTTAGAGAATTGAGCAAGGCTCTAGCACAATTTGTGGAGTCGGCTTTATCCAAAAAATGAATGCCGGCAATGAAGATTTGATTTAATCTATATAGGCCTACCAATGTCCCAATAAAGGAAACTATTACTTTATTAACATCACTAAAAATATATATATATATTTTTTTTTGAATCCATTATTGCTTTCAGCCTGTGACCTGGGTCACTTTTATATTCAAGCCAATATATTTTCTGCTACCAGCTGGCTTGACCTGTCATATCTTCATATGCCTTATAATCTAACTTAAGACTAGGACAGGCACAACATCCAATCCCTGGCCGTTAATTTATCACTATGAAAGGGTAAACCCACATTTCACTAATGATAAACTTTTTGACCATGTGGGGAATCGAACCCGGGACCCTTAATTCATTGTACATACACGCTACCGACTGAACTAAGGTGTCATATACTAATCGATGAAAAAATTCTTTTGATTATATTACACAAATTAGCTCAGTAGCTGCCATCCTTTAAGGTGTATAATTTTTGTTTGTCTCTTCAAGACCATGATCAGGATTTAGTCCTGAAAGGATTCACTTGCGCCAAAGACATGCTCAGTCTCATATAAACTGTGCTTGCTCCTCTGTATACGATATATGTCAAGTCCAACTATCGAGCAAATTTATCTGATGAGCATTTAAAGTCTGTTCTATAAATTGGCACCTCAACCTTTAAACTTAAAACCTGAAAACCAATGTTTTGAAATGAAATAAGCAGGTGCATCGTTTCCATTGATCTTGTGCAAATCTCCCATTGCTATCCCAGAGTACATGTATGCTCTTCTGCCGTTCTTTGTAATTGCTACATTTCTCTTTCATCATGCTGACTTACTCAAAAAGATTAAAATAACTTATTCATTCATTTATAAAACTGTTTTTTTTTACAATGGCCTACAAAAACGTGTAAAATATTATGTGACTCTGTATACAGAACAGTTTGGAGACACTTGGCCTAAGGCACTCTTGTAATAGACTATACTGCCATTGACGGGAAATCAAGATTCAATCTCGGGGGTGTACTAAGGGTGTGTTTCCACTTTCCCTAACACATTAGAGTACAGTAATTAGAAGGGAGGTGTATAACCCGAACAGTAGTTAGACAACTTGACGGGAGAGTTACCATTTGGATTTATTAGTCTAGCCATGAGATACGTTTCAATGTGAATGATACATTTAATAAAGTGGTCCCTGATTAAAACATTTTGTAAACCAATATGTTGCAAGACTTGTTTTAATGTTGTTTAATGTTGAGCTTACTAGAATGCGCGGGCATTTAATTATACATCAAAAGACATAGTCTAGCCCTATTTGCCCCACAACGTGCCCTGGGCAAAAAGGGCGAACTAACACAAAACCCAACGGATTGAAGATTGTTAAAAAGTTATAAATACACTAAACTTTAAATATATGTATTAATTTACTCTTTAAATTGAGAAATGATATCTGAACACGGGAATAAAACCTTGGACCTTTGGCTCTGGACACGGGAATTGAACCCACAACCTTTGGCTTAGCACGCCAATGCTCTAATGTGCATTCTTACAATTGTAATTGTACATTTGACAGCATAAAGCCTTTTTGAGTTGAAAGTGGTTGCGTCATATGATCTTAATTGATCACATATAATTAGCTGATGATTTCTGCACATCCATCACAGACTCTGCCTTAATATATGATTGAAAGAATGACCTTGGGCACGGGATGATTCCTGGATAGCTCAGTGGTTAAAGTATTGGCGTACTAATACAAAGCTCCCGGGTTCCACATATATATATATATATATACACACACACACACACACACCCTGATTTTGTTTGGAAGAACATATTTCTTTGCGGCCAACATTGATAACATTTTCTTATATTGTTTGTGTTATTTGATAGGTATTGATAATATCTATCAAAAGTCACATCTGCAGATGACATGACTTTATGTATGAATATATTAACATTGTTTTAGTAACTCTAGTAACTTCTACTGTTCTTCCTACCAAAATCATACTTTAGCATAAAGATAAGTGTATTGACTAGCTAAAGACTTTGCAACATGATATATAAATTGTTTATTAAATCATAGTAATGTATCTGATGTTTTTTAGGTTTATTTTGATTGCCATACCAGCTAAAGCACGTAGTCGGAATGTTTCCATTGAAATAACACATACTTTGTCGCTCGCGTCTCTGCTTCCTGTAAGCCTGGGGTTCAACCATCGTGGTGGTGTTCTTCAAGTGGACGTAGGACAGGCAGAGAGACGACGGGTGAATTCAAGAAGAAGTTTTATTTCGGTCCTGCCTGGGACCGAACTGGAGACTTGCCGAGGTAGCAAGGGAAGATGCAGCAACAAGGGAAGCCCAAATTCCTCAAGTTTCATCAAGGCAGTGTACGAGGGGTGGCCTTTAGTCCCCGGGTGAGTTCAGATTGACTTGGAGACATGCTTGATGAGCAGGGGTGTACATTTTTTAATCAAATAATCTTTACTTTGTTGTATATTTACAGTTTCAAGACATCAGCTGGGTCTGTTTGAAACAATAAGCCCCCCCCCCCCCTTTCTCTCCTTCACACCCAGAGCTATTCCTTGGTCTCCCCCCTCCCCACTCCAACATCCAACCATTCCTCTCATTTCTCCTCACTCCTATAGTACTTCATCCTGCTCTCACATTTACATTGTGTTGATAGTCTTGGAATATTCTGACAACCAACCACACTAATAAATATTGCATTTTGTTGAAATAATAGACAAATTCATTGACACAAATGTAATGTTTATTTTGAGGTAATGTCTTGGTATTCTCTGTGCTAGCACCTCGTCTTGAGGATGTTTTTCTATTAATATCAGATATTATGTATGTGAAACACTTCCTTTCTAGGGGCTTGCTCATTCTATTAAGATCGTTATACGTGATATTTAGTGGGGGCAGTTTACTTAAGATATATCAAAAAATGAAAAATAATTCATCGATTTCTTTTGTGCCAAGCAATTTTGGGAATATCAAATATTTTGTAAGGGATAGGCCAGCATTTTTGTTGATACTGTACTCATCTGTATCTTACATTCTTCCTTGATTAATACATTATATAATGGTAGATAATGGTAAAAATTCTGTGAATAAAATATTACTTTTAAGTAAAAAAAGGTAATAAATTAACTTCTTTTTAAGTGTTATGGTGCAACAAATAAAAAAGAGGGACTAACATTTGTCTACAACAATGGAGGTTACAAATATGCCATTCTCTTGTATTTTTAGATATTTACCTTTGGTCACAATATGGCTGCCATAATAGCTGGTTTAATATAACTCACCACTGTTATTTGGTTGAGCTAAATACATTTTGTTCTTACAGATAGTTTGCTTTTAAAGAAACAAAAGATGACTAGAATTTGCATTTAAAAGGTCAAGTAGTAAATTTTATGAAAAGAGTTAGATTTAGTTTTATTTTGCGCATGTATTATTAATTAAAAAATACTACATTGAACTTTAAAAATGGTTTGTTGGCCTATTTAATGTTCCAAATAAAGATATGTAAAAATAAAACTCGTGCAGAGATGGACTAAGAGTGCCGCAGGGGACCCCTAGAAAACCATTCACATTCTTTGATTACAATTATTTCATTTAAATGGTTATAAGTAATAGTTTTTATAAAATAGTTCTTCTAACCTGCATAAAAGAGATAAGTATATTATTTCTTTCATTCCAACGAACATAACCAAACCCTGCCTCGAACTGGAGCAATGATATATTTATTTATGTTATACAAGTGTTTGGCTGAGATTAGCCTTACATGGTGTAGTAAGTATTTTACCATTTAGCTAAAAGCTCAAGGTGGTGTATAGCTAGTTTTGAGTCTAAAAGGGGGATATTCTGAAACTGAGTACTACTCAGTGACGCACCCAAGCGCAGGATAATGGTTGACAGTGGGGGTGCGCAGCAGGGCTAGTTTAAACTGTACTCGGAGGAATTACATATAAATATACAAAAGTTAACGAAAACAATGTTTTAATCGACTATAGACTCAACTTATTAAATAGACGAGAGTTTGTGGTGACACCCACATTTTGCTAACAAGAGAACAAACTAACAGTGACAGATCACCAACAAATCCATGATTACAACTAGGACTAATTAAAAATAAATTGTTGCAAAGATCTCTTTCCAAAATAATAACATACAGACACGCCAATCCTTTAATAAAGGTTTTCTTCTCGTTATTTTTTTTGTTTTGGGAGGGGGAGGGTGAGCTTTATCCCTCTTAGCCCCCTCGTGGGTTCTCCACTGGCACTACCCCACTTGTACAAGCTAAGCTAAATAAGAATAGATTTATTTAAAGGTATTATTCCTAAAAGCTAAAACTATTGATGTGGTTGTTGACAACTGTTCTAGTCAGTTTTCAGTTTTCACTGAAAGGTAATAAAGATCAGGGAAGGGCTACAAATCATACACCCTTACTATTCTTGGGGCCCGGCCCCTATATTTTGTAAATGGCTCCCAGCTCTGGCCAGGTCTCATGATAATGTGTTTCCAGGATCGCTACCTGTTTTGTTCTGGGGCATATGATGGTAAAGTTAACCTCTATTCTGCTCTCCGTATGGAACTCCTCATGTGCTACCAGATAACAACAATGACTCTGGCAAGGAATGTGAACGCTGTCCGGTTCACTTCAGATGGCTCCAGGGTAAATTATGTGTACTTTGTTGGTCTATATTAACAATCATGCGCATCTTGAGAACTGTTCTTCTAGCAATTATCTTAATTATTGAGTCTATCTTGTCTGTATTTTGCTACTGCAAACTCTTACAATTTGTTCTAAAAGCCATCTTTCCAATCATTTATGCATGTAAATAAATATTAAATGAAGAGTACTATTTAATGTATCATTAAATTTCACCAACTAAATTTTTGAAACATCTCCATAAATTAATAAGAGCCATGAAGACATGATGTAATGTTAAGATGTGGGATTGTCACATAAGAAACTAAGGCTATTTCTCATCGATTTCTCATATTTACAGATAATGAAGATAATATTGTATAGTTATCTGTAGTTTGTTTTGTTGTCCAATACACAATGCTTTTGAACATTCTTTAGCAGGCAATAATGTCTATTGTGTGTTGTTTTTGTTTTGTTTTCTCTTTGGTGACTTTTAGGAAAGTCATGATTCCTGTAACGAGTAAGGGTGTACCGAGACCCTCGAAATTTCCTATTCCAGGGGAAAGAAATATTCCAACCTGATGTTCGCAATAAGGTAGCTGTATTCTCAATATTACATTGGGAACAGATATCAATTAATCTTTAGATCAATACATTATTGTGCAACCATATAATAGCAAACGTTTTTGTTTAATTTAATTTTTGAAAATTCTAAAAATCAAATGTAGTCTTTATGTCTATATTTATAATTTAATGTCAAAGTATGATCTTGCTTGGTGGTGTCACACGCTGTTGGAGCAGGTAAGAATGTGTTGTATGGCTGTGTGCAGATCCTGGCTACGACGACAGCTCGACGTCTAGCTGTGGTGGATGTGGAAAGAGGTGAACAGCTGCTAGCGTATGACAACTGTGCATTCAGCGGAAGAGATCGTACAGGACTAGCGGCCGACCCAGTCTGTCCCAATATGGCTGTATCTGTTGCTGTAAACGGCAAAGGGCTAACATTGTTGGACCTAAGGATGCCTTTGCCTCTTGACTTTGTATATGATGTGAGTTGTTTCACCTACGGCTATATTTATTATGCTCTACTATTAAATAAAATTGGTACTGGTGGTTTGCCAAGTACACTTTTTAAATTTGAATATATGAGATAGTCTCAAAGCTGAATCGAAGTTCGAATATTTTTTTAGTTGTTTTAGGTTGGGAAAAATATTGTATTGTGGCTATTTATATTACGTTATGCACTAAAGTTACTTGGAAAATGTTTGATTGCACAGTTTTGTGTAATATTTATTTTAAACCTAGATGAACATGAATATTTATTAGTGATGAACAAAACAGCTCAGAATGGCAATAAATGAACATAAATTATGTATTTTAGCTGTCATTATTTTTATTGGCTAAGCTTTCAAGCCTGAATTTGTTTCAAAGCGAAGTTGAAGCTAATGTTTGTTTCGAATCTTCCCATACCCTTAATTGGAACAATAGATTTTTGAAACATGTGAGCCGATTAACCGGGGAATTGTTTAGCCAACATAATTCTGTGCAAACTAGAGATCACATCAAAGTACAGTTTTAAGTATTCTTCACCCAACAACAGAGAAATTAGAATAGTTTAGGAGGTTTTTAATTTTCAAATAATTAATTATTGATTTTGTTGTATTATTTGAAATATTGTAAAATGGTTTAGCTGGTCTCAATTCCACTGTTTTATAAAATAGAATACAGAAAACCTCGCTACTCTGTGACACCTGGTTCAAGCTCGCTACCTTCCTTGGTGTTAACTGTACCAATCTTTCTAAGAATGTGGTATGCATCTTTAGTTATCTCATCGTCCATATGGTCTTACGTGTCTGTAATGTTCTCCCACCGGAGGGGGAACATGCAAGTTAAGCTTGAGTACTGGAGTCTGTTCTTACTCCTGAGAGCTCCTTGCATCCACTGTTGATTGACAGTGCAAGTTTTTAGATTTGGCCAAGACCACAAAGATTCGGTAATGTCTTTTTGCCCCAAAACCTCGCACACTTGTGACTCATTATCAACAGGGTAAGATATTCTTAGTCTTCACATCGGGTCAAAACCGGGCAGGGTTCATGCACTAATAACCACACCATTTAAAAATAACAAAATTAAATATGAAGTTTGTTTGGTTGGCTGTGCTGGTAGTCAATAGGGGAGTGATGTAATGGTATTGGGTAACTAGAAGAGTAGTGTTGCATTAATGTGAATCTCAATCTTGGTCAGTATAACTTTTCTTCATTGGTACTATTTTTTTCTCTCCATTCTTGATTTGGTTCACATTGAGTGGTAAAATAATGACCTGGGGTCTTGATGTTTTCCCTATAATTATGTTGGACTAAAGAACTAGAAAGCATATTTATTAATCTTTCTAAAATAACCATTTTGAATCTTTGAATATTGTACATCTTTCATGTTTTCCTTAGCAACTAATCGAGACATCGATTGTGTCATATTGTGTTTCTTTTAGCGCTCTGTCTTACTACCCATTTGGGTTATATGCCTATGCACTATGTACACTAATGTGTTAGAGAGTAGGGAGGTTTAATTTAGAGAAGTGCGCCCACATTTGCATGGAGGTAGAGTTGGAAAGTCAGCCTCAATGCACCAGACTGTGGTCTGACCTTGATCTCCCTGTCTTTGGTAGTCTAGTACAGCACTATAGTAGCACCTTTAAAGCATGCAGCCACTGCAGGGGGTCATATTGTTCTTTAATTTATCAGTATTATTGATTTATCTTTTTTGTTTTATTTATCTTGGTCACACTTGCAGATTCAATTGAAGTTAGGCACATCATTTGTTTAGCCAACAATTAGACAACTATTTTATTCCACTTTTGGAAATTAATTAAATATATTGAAATATATGTAGCGAGATGTCATTTTCAGTTTGCTTTAGAGCATCTGTTGAGATACTAGATAGTTATACAAGTATGTAAGTTGCTTAAAAACATTTCAACCCTGATAAATTGAGAAATATAATGGTATGCAACCAGCTACACGGGAGTGTGATCCGCGACCTTGCCTTCATGCATCCGTCCTGGCCATGGGCCCGTGGTCAGCCCAGCACGCTGCTCACCGCTGGCAGTGACGGCACCTGCAAGGTATCCACCATCGATGGAAGAATTCTCCACAACTTCCAGGCTGGCCACAACAACCTGACTACAGTCTGCCCAACACCCGAGCCCTTCAACCACTCAGCCGATGATGGATTTTACAGTGAGTGTTTGTAAGACATTGTGAAGAAGTTTGAACAAGTTTTACTATCTCTGGCAGAATATCTAGTCTTTCTTTTCTAAAATAGTATATAAATTGGTGAATACATAAGACTTATTTTTGTGCTCCGCCTCATGCTGTTCATTCAGGTTAACCATATCATATGCTTGCATTTGTTTGTAAGAAGAGTGGGACAGCACTCCACATGAATGTATGCTGAAAATCAGACTAGATCAGGCTGATACTTTCTGCTCCATAACGCACTGGTGTATTACACTAAATTGTCAAAGAACAGTAACCTGTAACCAATCTCACTCTCATTGGTGGGTGGAGGTCCATCTCATCTGGTCTATTTGTCTATTAATGAGAAGGGGGACGGTTGTACTCAGGACATTTACTCTAAATTACGCCTTCCTCATTAGACTAAATATGCTGCTAGCCCGAGGTTAAATGTGAAGAAAGAA
Organism: Timema cristinae; assembly: GCA_039000515.1. NCBI lineage: Eukaryota > Metazoa > Arthropoda > Insecta > Phasmatodea > Timematidae > Timema > Timema cristinae. The sequence continues at coordinate 57,507 of JBCFYV010000796.1, forward strand.
CACATTTCTTTTTTTTTGTTCACTCAGGTGTAATAATGAGCGGAGGAGATATGGTATCTGCGTATGTACCTGATTCAGGCATCCAAGAACATCTCAAGGAAAACAAAGATATGCCGATTTGGAAACTCAGGTAAGCAACGTCTCAGTTTGTTAAATAGACACACTTATGGAAACCATTGATCTGGGATTACTCTCATTTTGATCTCGAGAATGAACCTTCAAATAGAAGCAAGCTTTTGAGCTTTTTGTGCTTTATTGTGTGTATGATGGATTCCATGTGTCTCTACGTGTGTGGTTATTTATTATTGTAAATATTAGGAGAAAGAATCCAACCAAGTGGCTAGTCCGAGATGTGGTACTTTCCTGAAGAAGACATTCTAAATGTCGAGAAATTAACCTTCTTGGAGGACTTAAAGGAGCAAGACGATATTTTGGATTTGTAACTCTTAACATTTCTACAATTAACTTGTAAGCTTCCTATAATCACTGTTGGGTTAAATATATTCTAGCTATTCTAGTTCTTAGTAACATTTTCATATTTGAAATTTTTTATATCATACATTCTTGAATTTGATCATATTCATCCAAATATTCTCTATTAACTAATTGTTTTAATTCTTTCAAATTATTTTTATGCTACTTATAAGTAGGTACATGAAAATTCGCATTTGCGGTGACACGAATTCTACTGTTTTCATGCTAATATCACAAATTTAAGTGTTTTTTTTTTCTAAATAAACACAATTCCATTATAATAGGGCAAATACCACATCTTGCGATACAATTTTCAACGTGGTAACACAGAAGATAGCATTATGCCACGGCTACCTTTTATACGAATATTAATAGTTTTTGCTGATTTTAAAGATATTAAACAATTCACAGGATATGAGTATTTTCACAACTTAGGTTTTTTTTTCTGAGGTTAACATTAAGAGTAAAGATTTCTACTTTTAAACATTACCCGACTTAAATTTTGATTTTGATAGATCAATTCTTTTTTTTTGGCCTTTAAAAGATTTCATGCTAGGTCCAAGCAAGTAAATATATTTAATGGCCCTTGTTACAGGTGATCATGTTTGTCAAAATTATATCTTCTTTATATTTTACTCCCCTCTCCTTAGTTGTTCAAAGTTTAGACAACATGTTTTGGTGTTATTATTGTTTGGCTTAAGCCTAAATTTACAATCGATTATTTCGATTGTACCATTTGTAAAACTTGTAGGTAATGAAATTGTGATAATTTATCAGGTTTGACATTACTAATCGTGAAATCTTTTGTGCGTATTTATATTTGATTTTTCTCCAAACATGTTAATTAAATACACAATATGAACTAAAAGAGTACAGTTTTTTATGTTGGCTTTTAATGAATACTAATTTGATTAATATTTACATGGATAATAACCTGGCTCTCTACCTAAAAATAACCTCACCTTTTCTATGTATCTACTCATAGGTAGATATATTTCCATTATTTTACATGTTTGCTTGGTCTCTCGCTCATTCAGTTAGTATTTGTGGATTGTCTAATAGGTTTTATTACTGGGTGTTCTGGGCTGTCTTTTTTACATATATGGGTTTAGGTGTGTTCTAGTGGTGTGCTCTAGTGGTGTGTTCTAGTGGTGTGTTCTAGTGGTGTGTTCTAGTGGTGTGTTATAGTGGTGTTATAGTGGTTTGCTCTAGTGGTTTGCTCTAGTGGTGTGCGCTAGTGGTGTGCGCTAGTGGTGTGTTCTAGTGGTGTGCTCTAGTGGTGTGTTCTTAGTGATGAGTTAAGTTTGTCGAAAAAATGGTTTGGTTGTGCTCATCTTTTAGGTTCTTGGTGGTAGTTGTCTTGAGTGTGTTGAGTGGTTTATTTGACGTGAAGGAGTGTGCTCACTTTGAAGTGGGCTGTGATCTCACTTATAGACACCTGAATCTGTTTGAGTACCTGGTAGTTTGTTTGCGGCCACAAGGTTTTGTTATTCTTCAAAGTAAAGAGACTTTGAATCGGGAGACATAGTAGTGTAGTCAAGGTTCGATTGGGCTAAAGTTTTAGAAATGAATATGCTAAATGAGTTAGCTGGGTTTTGCAGGCGTGCAAAGTAATCTCTTTCATTTTGATGTAAAATCAAATCAAATATATGAAATATTCTCAAAGCTTAGTCCGAGTTTGAATATTTTTTTTGTTATATGAGTGAAAAAATATTTGATTATGGTTATTTATACATAGCTATATGCACTAAAATGATTTGAAATGGTTTGTAATATCTCATTTTAATATAATAAATTAAGCTATGACAACTTACAGCTCAATTCTTTATATATATATTTTAATATGAATATTAATTCTTAAACTATACAACAGCTCAGAATGGCAAAATATGACTAGAGATAAGTATTTCAGCTTGAACTATTTTGATTGGCAAGACTTGGTTCAATTGTCAAAGCCAAAATTTGTTCCGAAGCCAAGTCAAAGCTTCATACACCCAAATAGGTTTTCTATGAGTTCATTAATTGTAAAGATGGGCCACTCGAGGATTCTGTGTTTTACTGGATTCGATGGTCGATTCCTTCACCTCGTAAACAAAGCATAATATTTTTAATTAAAAAATTACTTAGGTAGTTAGGCCTACTTGAAAAGAACGACTTAATCCATAATCTTTATTTTGTTGGATAAATGAGATAAGCATGAATAAAATCATAATTTAAAAAAATAATTGTTATGTGTAGGAAATCTAAGGTGCCTAATACCCTACCCTCCCACCTCTATGGGAAGCTTGGACTCAACCGTTTCAGCACATGCTCACTTCTATAACTTTAACCTCACAGACAATCTTGTAAATATTTTAATGAACACATTAAAACCTTTCAGAAACTGAAAATTAAAACTAGAATTACAAATAAACTTGAAAAAATAAAACAAAGTATGGCTTTTTTTAAAAAGAAATAAGAACACATTACACACGATAGAAAGTCACCCACCATGCCATTATGTTTACTCGTCAGAGTGATTATTAAATGAAGATCGGGTTTTAATTATCTACAATTATGCAAAGAACCCCAATTTATTTCACATGATTCTTGAGTTAAGTATTTTGTTGGGTTTCATGAAAAATAAATTCTGTCAACAGTTAAGACACTGATAAAACTGTTTATATATGCCTGCCAGCCTACGTATTGTTTATCAATTGTTTGTTTAGAATCGATTCAGGTAACCTGATCACTTAGTAAGTGCTGTCAAGTTTTAAGAATCAAATAACAATTTGCTAATTCATAATTTTAAAAAAAATAGATTTTAACTAAGAGTTTAATATTTAAAATAATATGTTATTGAAGTAATTATAAAAATATTCAAACATAGTCCTGCCTAATAAAATGGGAACCAACACATTGCAAGAGTCAAAAATATGTTTGTGTTTTAAATAGAATATATTTTCAGAAATCGATAAATCGCAAGAATCAAATTTATCTCTTGTTTTCTATGCGAAGATAGATAATGGATATAAAAGAAAATAATAATAAAACATACTTGGGCATTATTGTGTTCACTATTTACATTGTATGTTTAATTGTTAAGTACATTGTTTTTTAGTCTTTAAAAAAATCTGTATTTTTAATTTTGCTTTCTTATTAAAATAAATTGTAACCCTTCACTGATGATTTAAGTTGATCATAAGGTAACTAAGCTTGATCTGTTGTTTATCCACATGCTTTTTTTAGAAACTTAACCCATTCTATCATTACTTTTAAAAATAACTAAAAGACACTCAAATTTTGATTGATTTGATTTTTAAACAATAATATGAGTCTAGATTGTTTAATTTTGCTGAATTTTAACCTGTATTTTGCGAGGGCTGGTTGGGGTTGATTAAAATTGACAGCTGGATTGAAATAAATCTTAATTTAAATCTTAGGCCTATATTGTGTAATGTAGTTCTATTTGTAAATCATTAAAATTTCTAACAATTTGCTAGGATTAGGATTCGAGATTCGGAAATAAAATGTAGAATCGGATTTGAGAAATAGTTGATTCGACCTATCTCTAATTAACTGGTTACTACATCTTATAACCTAATGTTTACAGACACTGACCAGGTAAGTTGGCACAACTACCTGGGTTTTATTCTCTCATTATTAGTTTTTATTATTAAATATTAAAAGCCGCAAGTGTAGTAGCCATTGCTGATATTTTCAGACTGAAACTTCATCTTGTTTGATATAATAGTTAATAATGTTTATCTTTTGAGTGGCGGCTGATTGATTCCTATGACTCACTTGACACTGTTTATCTTTTGAGTGGTGGCTGATTGATTCCTATGACTCACGTGACACTGTTATCTTTTGAGTGGCGGCTGATTGATTCCTATGGCTCACGGGACACTGTTTATCTTTTGAGTGGCGGCTGATTGATTCCTATGGCTCACGTGACACTGTTTATCTTTTGAGTGGCGGCTGATTGATTCCTATGGCTCACGTGACACTGTTTATCTTTTGAGTGGCGGCTGATTGATTCCTATGGCTCACGGGACACTGTTTATCTTTTGAGTGGCGGCTGATTGATTCCTATGGCTCACGGGACACTGTTTATCTTTTGAGTGGCGGCTGATTGATTCCTATGGCTCACGGGACACTGTTTATCTTTTGAGTGGCGGCTGATTGATTCCTATGGCTCACGTGACACTGTTTATCTGATGGATGTATGTGGGTCGCTCATCCACACTACAACCATTTAACATCTTATATTCCTTTACTACTTGCTTAGCTTATACAATATACTTCTTAGTACTAATTACTCTAATGTGCTAGTAATTAGGAAGGTTGAATTTGAGAAGTGTACTCACATTTTCATGGAATGGAGTATGGAAAACCATTTAGTAAAAACTGCCCTCATTGCACCAGCCTAGGATCAAATCCTGGTCTCCATATAATCGGCTGTCTAATCTATTGTGAGAGTTATTCCTTAGACCATGCGAGCATTGGAGTGTTTCATATTACCTAAAATCTCGCTTAGCAGCAAGTTATTCATTGTCAAACCATTCCAGAGAGATTTGATCACTCCTTACTTCAGAATGTAAGCTTTTTGATGGTGATGATTGAAAAGAAACATTTTTAGATGAGTCAGCAAAACCTTCAAATTCAATTATTTTTAACATTTACAAGAATGTAGTAAAAAATCACAATTTTTTTCATCTAAATATAAAGTGCAAAAGGTGTGAGCAGGCATTTTTCACTCAAAAAGAGTTGAATGAAAACATAGAGCTTTTTTAAGTTATAGTAGATGTTATTTGTACAAGAAATATTTCAAGTTGAGTTTCTTTAAGAATCTAAGTTATCCATCATAAACCATAATGTACTCAAATTTGTCAAGTTTTTTATAAATCTTCGAGCTGAGTTCAAGCATCTACTAAAACTCAAGTTGAACTTGAATTTTTGAGTACTCCCACACCCCAAATAAAATGAGACCTTGTCCCAACAGTGCTTTAAAATATACTTTCATTGACAGTTTTTTTCCATGAGTATCAAATTGTAAGATTCACTCTTTTAGGTTCGGTTTGACATAAAAACGTAAAGATTCATTGTAATCTTGAAACTATTTTCATGAATACTATATTTTCTCTTTGATGGGAAAGTAAAAAATTGTAATGGTGCATTTGATACTCATTTTTATGGAAATTTAAGCCAAAAAGAAAGATGTCCAGTAATTAATATAAATTTGCCAAGTTTTAATATCGTTAATTCTCACTAAAATCAATTTGATTGACCATTATTTGTTTATAAAATGCCAAGTAGTCATTTTCTTGTAGATATCAAATTGGGTTCTGGTTTGCATGGGTAAAATATATTTAAAAACGCTACAGTGAACTAACTTCACTAATATTTTGATATTTATTTTAATGTGCCAGTAAAAGTTTGTAAAAACATATCTTGCGATTTAACCCTTAGGCTATGTGCAAAACACAATTACACCAAAGTCCCGACTATCCGGCCTAAAGTGACGGCATTCCAGCCTGAATTATAGAAAAGCCAGATAATATGGAATCGGAGTCAATAATTTTAAGTATTGTTGCCTACTTTTTTAAATTATAACTGAACATTTAACTTTGTTTTAATAGAATCTGTCTATTTTATAATTGTAATGTAAAATAGTGATACAGTAATTTTAGGAGGACAGTAAACATTAAACGTGAAAGAAATTTTAAACACTTTACTATACAATACTTTATTTTGGAAATTAAACATCGCGTACAAAGCAAGAACAAGTGAAAATAGAGCGTCATTGTAATCTTTTCAGTGATATTCATTATAGCTGTAATAAGGATAAATATGAATTTATAATTACTTAGATTTTACATATACTTAAATTGATTGGTATATTCCATTCACGGTAGGAATTACTCTCTTAAAGGTCTTTTTCCCTACCAATATCCTACTATATAATATATTTCAGGTAGCGAAAAAGGCCTTTCAGAAAACAATTCCTATGTTGAACAACCTGTATAACTTATTTGGTCAATTAAATCAAGATAAAGATAAGAAACATAACGTGAAAAGGATAGAACTAATTATCATAAATTATTAAGACAATTAAAACAGGTACAATAACATCTATAAAAATAATCAGTGAGATTGTTTTAGTAATAATGTTGTGAAATTATTAAATTAGCAGAAAACAAGGAAAGAATAATTATTTGTGATGGTACATTATTTTATCACAGATAATTATTCTTTCTTTGTTTTCTGCTAATTTAATAATTTCTGAACATTATTATTGTAACAATCTCAATGATGATTTTTTATAAATATTTATGGCGGACAGCTTTAAAGTTTTGTAAAGTGTCAAATGTGTTTTTTCCGTTATAAAAGCTGCAATTTGTTGTATCAATTTAGAGTTTATTTGAATTTTTGGTTTGATTTTCAGTTTTGAAGACTTTTAGTGTGTTTAGTAAATATCTATAAGATTATAAGATTATATATAGTTTCACGCGACCATTTGTTGATTGAAATGGTCAAGTCCGAGTTTCGCATTGAGGGGGAGTAGGGTATCAGGCACGTTAGATTTTCTATACAATAACAATTATTAAATAGCTAAAAAAATTCTTTGGCTGTTTTTACAAAGCTAATTTCCTTTATTTGACAAATTTACAGCTTTATTTGCGACAAATGTTAAGAGGCCTAAGCAAATATATTTTTACTCTCTTATTAATTTTCTTGCAATTTAAAAATAATGAAGTGATATCTACAATTATTATCTTGTTTGCTTACGTGCTACAAGTATGGTACTTCAGTTTTATTTCCATTTCCATTAATTCAAAACAGTACACTTTCACTTGATGAATTGAATAGACTTTTATTCTCAACAACCGTTTATTATAATTTTTATTTTATTTGATTTAGAAATGTTTGATTCAATTAGGCTTTAATTGTAGGTAAATCATACATGTTTACTATAATGTAATTCCTAATTGTTTTATTATTGTGATTATATGATTTAATACTTGATAAAATTGATATTTTGCTTTGTTAAAATTAATTTGGTTTTATTGCTATGAAAGATTTTTAGTTTTTTAGTATGTTATATTAAAAAAATATGTGTATTCAAATTTATGAGGTTGGATGCTTGGAAAAATAATGAAAAAAGAAAATGTTGAAGAATCAGACTCGAGGTTGAACTTAGGATTCAAAATTGAGAAAAAGAGGTATTGTGACATCTCTAGCAAGCTGGATAATACGGAGGGCCGGATCACATTCTATTTATGCTGGTGTTTGGTTGCAAGGTACACTTCTAACGGCAGTCAGTTGTATTCGGTGTGTGATGGCGGCGTAGTGCGCCGATACCGCCGCTATCCAGACCACCACGAGTACTTGGGAGAGGTGTACCGCCACAAAGCAGACATTCAAGATCTTGACATATCACCCTATGATGAATGTATCCTTTGATCATCTTCGCTAGTCCACTGACTCCTTTGGTATGTCAAGTTTACTCTGACTATGATTGAAAGAACATTAGAGAAAATTCAAACACAGTGCTTTGTGACCAACATTGGTAATAGCCTAATTTGCTATATTATTTGTGTTATTCTTAGTTATTGATAGTATATATCAAAAGTGACATCTGCAGATAACATGTATGACTAT